>LD365639.1:4278-34421 GCA_001465055.1 Ptychodera flava | reverse complement strand
TACATTTTGAACGCGTAAAGACGCGTCTAGCGTCCGCTATTTTTACAGTGTATGATTTGAAGCTAAGTATGAAACGTCGTCAGCTTGCGTGATTAGTTGAAATATAATGTTTATGTCAACTCGTCCTGAGTTTTAGAGAAAATCGTCCAAAGAAAAATTAATTGCCCTCCCCCCGTAACGAAAAAGTCAGTTGATGCGTGGATTTAAATACTAATAATTATACTGGTATAAGTATTTGGTATTTTGCCACATGCTGGCAGCTATATCACGTGGTAGGGAGATTTTAAATCTAGTTCTTAATATTTCGATTAAATTGAATTCAAGCATCACAAAGTCCGATCTCCACAGTAAAATCCAAAATCATTTAAACTGTCAAATATTGGTGATTTTTCGTCGGTTTGATGATATAATCTGCCTGCTTTGATTATCAGTGACACTGTGAAGAATCCTCAAAAGGCTAGTCATTCCAGCTTGTGGCATTGTCATTTCAAGTGAATGTCAATAGAAAGTCCGAAAGATATCATTATTGTATATAGGAGTACACACAACCTGCAGCACATAGCACTAACAGTAACTGTCACTTGCTACAACAGTACGCAAATAACTAGAAGTGAAGCGCCAAATATATTTGTCTTGGGACGCCTTTCTAATTTTAGTATAATGTAAGTGAGTAAAAAATTGAATATAACCAGCGATTATTAAACCCACCTAACATCTTGTAACTTGCATCTTACTTGCACTTCAATAAACAAAATTGCACGTCGCATGCGTGAAAATTTTGTATTTACAGCTAACGCCATTTTTTGCAAAGATCAGCTTTGAAAGCTTAAGTTACCTTATTATATTCTGTGTCCGGTCACTAAAACGCCTGAGATTCATGTTTTATATGACGTTGAGGATTTATACTTACAACTGTAGATTCACCCTGGAATATCATCCCCGTCACATTGAAATTTATTAAAATGTTGCGTTTACATTTCTAATAATATGCAGACATCTCTCAACGGATGTAGCGATTGTAAAAATAAGATTTAAAACGTTATCCATAAAAACAAACGCTGAAAAATGCTTAATACAGCAAGTACAGTGTTGGATTTTCCTACATTTTAACGACACGACGTGATTATACAGAAACCTGATAAGACAGGTTTTGACAGAATGCATAAATCAGGCCAGATGTGACCACTGGCCTCACTAATGTAATGTGTGTAATTGGAGAAGAGAACATTCATGTGACTTGAAGTTTGAGACGTCGTCAGCTTGCGAGATTTGTTGAAATATAATGCTAATGTCAACTCATCCTGCAGCTGAATATTAGAGAAAATCGTCCCAAGGAAAATTAATTGCTCTCCCCTTGAAAAGGAAAAGTTAGTTGATTTATCGGTTGATTTACTAATAATTATACTCGTATAAGTAATTGGCATTTTGCGGAATCGGGGAAGTAAACCTTCTAGCCACATGCTGGCAGCTATATCCAGTGTTAGGGAGGTTTTAAAGCGAAATGCTTAATACGCCGGTTTAATTGAATTCAAGCACTGCAAATCCTCACTTATACTGTAAAACCCACATGGGAAATATCATAATATGCTAGCATTACCTGCTTTAATTATCGTTGACACTGTGAAGATTCCTCGAAGGGGTTGGCGTTCCATATTGTGGTATTGTCACTTGCTACAACGGTAAGCAAATAATTATAGGTGGAGCGCTCGGTGAAAAAACTGAACATAGCCGGCGATTATAAAAACCATCTAATATCTTTCAACTTGTATCATGCTTGCACTTCATTAGGATCGGAAAGATAAATAACATCTTTCAACTATTGAAGAATTGAAAAATAACTTTCCCATCGCTACAAGCCGTTATTGAAATTAGTTTCAACGATTATGCAAGTTATGGCGATATTAACAGCACAGCCAGCCAATGGAATGTTCGGGACGGGTATTGAAGGTGGGGACTGTGTGCTTCAAGGTACGAAATTGAAAATAATGGAATGTGCCCTCCTCGTGGTCTGCAATCTTAGAAGTATGACTGATGTTGAAATGAAGAGACCCCTTCGATGTGTGAATTAAGTGGGGAAGAGTCACCTGTGGGACAGATAAACGGACTGTCAATCTTTTACATTCATTTTTTGGTTTGCCACTTGTACGGGCGGACGGGGGGGGGGGGGCTTTTTGAAGTCCATTGGGTCAATGAAACTTTCAGCGGATTATTTTTCTGAATTTCAAAAATGGAAAAAACTTCAAACCTGAACGTCTGTATGATGTTAACACCTTTAAGTTGGTTACTGTAATAAAGTAAGAATACCGCCTATTTCTGGTCAAATCAGTGGTAAACACTGTGTCACTCAAATTGTTTGTAATTCAGTCGGTGTTCTGGGGAGTGTAGAACTACTAACTGACCATCTTTACTCTGCACAAGCGGTCAGCCTTATTGAAGCCATACCCCCAACGAATCGCGTAGCTGAAGGCAGGAGGAGGCGGCAACTGATGTCAGTCTGGTCATTTGGTAGTTGTGTGACGCAGAAATATAGGTGATTTTTCTGTGCATGAGTACATTTTTGGATATTCCGTCCCCTGGTGACATTTAATTTGCAACCCTCTTGTCACCGGAAATCAAAACAAAATGATAACTGGTCCTATATTTTGTTATGGGTCCTCGTGACAGAATCTAAGCTCATCAGAAAAACTGAATGCACCTTAATCTAATACATGAGTATTCGGTTATGGCACATTTTAAACTGTGTGTATGATGAAGGGGATTCAGTACTGTACTGAGGCATGTCAATTTTCGCAAATTCTCTACGGCGTGAATTCGTTCACGCAGGAGTATAGATAGAATAAAAACTCAAGGCTCTGGTTTTTACCAGATCTTGTTTGGTTTTCAGCGACTCTTTGGTCCATGTACCCCATCCATTTTTAAATGCGTTGGGCACACCAGTTGAGTGCAATCACAATAAGCTTATTATATCATATCTATCAGTTCTGCACAAAAGTATTAATGCAACCACTCTTGTTTAAGCTCCGCAAACTGATCGGACTGTGAAGCGGGCCAAGGAAGAAGGCATTTTGTCATCGTTATCACACACAAAAAAAACAAAATGCTTGAGCAACAAGACGAATGTACCTGTGGAAAAATGTGACAATCTACTTTTTAGGGGGATCACATTAGTAGTGAGAGAAATTAGTATGCTAAAATAAGGAAAACGCAACTTCAAGAAGATGCTTGTAAATTGCGTCTCTCTTTCAGACTTGTGGTAACTTGAGACTAGTGGAGGAATGAATGACCAATCTCCACTCTTTCTTATAGGGATGAAAGAACTTGAAAATGATTTTCTTTGACTGTTACCCAATGGTATTTCCTAACTGAGACTGTCATTTAGTGTGCCCATAAATGCTTGTTTAATTTCGTAAATTTACAATATATATGTTGGATACAATTAAAATTGTTCTCACACTACAATAGTTTTCGGCTGATGACAGCTTCTCCAGTTTTGGACGATGAAACGGTTTTATCAGTTTTATAACTGGTATGTAGTAGATGGTTTTCATTTATTTTTCAAACAGTTGCCTTTCATGAAAACTGTCACGATGTAATCATATGTGTATGTAAACGTATAAGAAATACGTGTACAGTGATTTTTCAATGTTATGTGTAGTAATTAAAGCCAAAATGACAACATTTATAAAGGTTTTGATACTGAATTTTGCCTCCATTATGCGAAATGCATACGTCATAACACATGCGTTCTAGCTAACACTTGTTCTGATGTTCTAATCACCTGAAATCAGTGTGCACGCCTGCCAATTGCAAGCGATTGATTTTCTTTGGGTATTAGCTTAAGCTTATTACAAGTATGTTCTACAGAAAATTGATATCACGGCACATTTTGAGGCCATAAAATTCGTCATGGATTTCCAATCAATTGCCATAAGCTTGACAACGCTCCAAAGATACCATCTGATGCGACAGGGCTGCAAAAATTAACCCGCCCTTTGGTGAGAAGTAACAGTGTGAGAGTACAATACGGTGTGGCGTTGGAGTCCTGAGTGTTCCACAATGTCACTTGTCGCACCCAACTCAAAGCAAAACCACTCAGTTAAATTGCCGAGAAGAAATGCTGCACATTATGCTGCACTGCACATTTGGAAAGCCGATTAAACATCCTCATTTGGATCATGTCCAAACCGTGTTTTTTTTAGTTCGAGGCCATTTTATTTAGGGAATAGTACACGCAAGACGCTGACGACGTTTGGAAGCAGACCTTTTTGGGATTCCGGTATTTGCTAAAAAATACCGCAAAATGTGACAGATTTTTTCGCCATCGACAATTACAAGCTTACTACCATGTACAATAAAAAGTGCGATTGGTCAATGTATTTGACAAAACTTGACGCCCCCACCGTTCTGTTCACTAGTACTGTAGCTACTCAATTCAGTCGGTAAAAGCGCCGGTGCATTTGGCAGCTAATAATCGACAGGTAAGATTGTGACTAATATTCATTTTCGATTTTTTTTCTGACTTGATATTGAATGTTTCATTATATTCTGTAATATTTTTTGCCTTGCTATTTGCTGACAAAGATTCAAATTTATGCATTTTCGTTGTAAGTATGCAAGACTCTGTCTTTCTGTTCTTGTTGTCTGATTTCATTAACTGGCCGCTTATCTCTGTATCCGTGCTGCATCAAACTTTGAATGTTTCTAAGTTCATCTATGTGTCTGTTCGGCCGACAACATCTGAAGAAAAACATCCGTTACGCAAATTTGCCATGACTTGAAGGAAACAGTAGCAAGAACGATAAGAATTAGGGACTTTATTTCTTTCGAAAAATGTTTCAAACTCGATGTGGTATCAATGTAATATTGAATATTGTGTTGAATACATTAGGACAACCCTGTATATGTCTGAGTGATTCAATGAAAAAACAAGCAATGTTGTAAGAGTTGTGTGCCGTTTGAATGAAAACTTAGCATCCGCACATGCCGGTACATAATACCTAACGAAAACGACTTAAATATTGAAAATGAGCTGTGGATTTATAACAAATGTGATATTTTCGATGACGATTGCCTGCCCACGCTGTCTCACAGGCGGCAGAAACGGTGAAATTGTGAAGTCACGCAGTTTGCCACGTCATACAAACATCCGCACAAGATTGGCACAAAGATTAATATATAAAAAAGTACAGGCGAATATGTATTAAACTCCCGAATTCAGAATCTTCAGTATCCTTAGATTTGTTCTGCACATTATTTGTAGCCTCTGCGTTAACATTTTTGCTACGCTTGCTCTGATCAAAACAGGGCAAGACTCTCGCTGAGTGGAGTGGTATGTAAATACGACGTTCAGGAGAGGTAGATTTTCCAATGGTCTTCATCCTCAATGTTTTGAAAATACATCGACTCCATATGCCAGTAAGCAGGCTTTAGAAATAATTAGCGGAGAGTAAAAAAATTGTCGAGACGTCTCAGTTTGGGTACCAGCTGTCATTAACCATTTAAGTAACGAAGTCGGTTAAATCATATTGGTAAACGTCAAACGGTTATCGTGATGTTTGTTTTACGGTGGTGACGAAGTTGGTTCGAAAGCAGTGACGGTGAAATTACCTGCCAGTTAATTTTAAATCGGGTCGACAATGTTTGTTAGGTAAACTGCAAGTTTCATTACGCGTTAGTCATCACTATCGAGAGAGGCTATTTTTGAACCCAATAGATCTTACAAGTTCAAGTTTTCATCACACTGTCTAGAAAAATGCAAACATAAAAAGGGTTGAGATTACAAGAATAGGCAAGGGGAAATGTATCTCAGTCATCGAAACAAGTTGACGATTTTATATTAGAATCGACATGGTTTTTAATTTTGTTTGTCATTTTTGATTTCCCGGGATTGTCCGGGATGGTCTTCACAGCCGTCAAACGTCGAGTTGTATAGGGAGTCAAATAAAACGCCGCCTTTCTGTACACATCTCGCAATCCGCACTCAATCAAATACCATCAGACGCCGACGTAAGAAATCAATATAAAATGAATTGCACTTATAAGCCATACCTCTCTCAGGGTATAGCAGCCGCTAGCCACGTCACAATAAACGATAGCCAAAGTTTAATCATAGGACAGTCGTATACACCATACGACGCCATATAATCAGATAATCTGATTCTGTGCTCATTTAGCTATTAGTGCAAGGTACCAGGCACATAAGTATTAATTTATGCAAATCATATTAATTAGCATTGTTTCGGTATTGAAATTTTATGCTAATGATTCGTTATCAATGTGGAATATTCATCTTGCATTGCATATCACTGAGAGGCAGCCGCGACGGGCCAAACACATCATACGGGAAAAAATCGTTTGCAGTTGTTTAAATCACATAAGCTTCTTTCAGACGCGTTTCAAGTTGCACTCACTACACAAGGCTACTAACATTTTACAGAAGATTGGACATTTTTTCGTGGTAAACCTAGAAATTCAGGATTCTGTGCATCTTCGGTTAATACATGTATATCAGCAGTTCAGAGGACAGTCCTTCTTTACAATGTTGATGTTAGTATCTGAAAACTGGTAAATTTGAAACCTTACCAGTATGTTCGTTAGCATGACCATGGGATTTATTTAACATTACACTGATGCTGTTGTGCAGAGAGAAGAGGAGAACAGACCCAGTTGGAAATATACCGTGAACTACAAGAATCGCCTAAAGCCATGAGAATAAAGTTGTTCAGCGGTACGTTCATGATTTTTTTTACAATGCCGATGAATTAGGGATATTGTTGTATTCTGTGATAGGCATATTTATGACTTGTGTTAAAATCATCATGACGTTTACATGAAACGTGCACGATTTTAAGCATATATATATATATATATATATATATATATATATATATATATGAGAGTGAAATTGCCGTGTTTTTAAGCATTCGCATGTCTACGATAGGGCAGATAACCTTGTTTTCTTTGTAAGTACATGCCCGCTATTTGATGATGATATGACCCGGATGTTTGAAACTCCATTGTTATTTCAGTGACTAGATTGTACTCAGGATGCAGTCGCTACAACGTCTTGGTTTGGCTTATTTTCTTCGTTTTCGGTTTCTACATTTTCTACCACCTCACCATCGAGCAAGATGTCGTGGGAATGAGGTGAGAGATTTTGCTTGCCTTCATTTTCATTATACCGTACAACGCTTGAAAAATAGCTGTACGAGTTCTCTGCTTCGGACAGGCCACACTTTTCTAGTCGTGAATATCTCAAGATTGGGATATTTTATGAGAGTACACTGACACAACTTTGCATAGCTTAAATTAATTAAAGTTTCGTCAATATTAGTGAATCAAATTCACTTGCATTGCCAACACCATAAAATAATAGCGATGATGTGATTTACATAGTCTTGGAATGTCGAATCATGCAGTTATCGTACGCGGATAGATTTACATGAACCCTTACAACAATGCACATTTATTTATGGCCTCCTTTGCTTCATAGAATATGACTGATATGTGGACATAGATGCGCAGTTCAAAACTTCTGCGATGATAAGCAAACCGTTAGAACAAGTAACACTTCTAAGACTTTTCAGAACGGGGTTGAATGCCCTCCGATGAGCATTTTCCTCGGTGTATGTGATCAAACATTCGCAGTACCAGAAATTACACTATTTCGTTTAGTTTTGTTTGTTCTTGTACCACTTTCTACTAGTTTAAAAGGATTAATCAGTTCCATTATCGAGCAAAAGTGGTTATTGCAATGTTCTCAAGTGAAAATGGATTTAGCCTAACCGAACGAATATGAGTGGGATTTTATAAATTCATTAACCGATATGCATTGGTCTTTCTGATAAGTCAAATTCAATGTAAAATCAGTTCATAAATAAATGTTTCTCAGATGCACGGATGCAGGAACTGTAGGATTCGACATTCAATGTGAATATAGCCCTGGCAATTTTTGTCTTCCTTTTAATGGGTCCTGTCCCTGTACATGTAGTTTGGCTTTATACCGTTTAACCAACAGTGATGCAGTCATAAACAGTGGAGAATTAGTCAGAGAAGAACAAGTGGGGGTACACTCTCTACGACACAGCGACAGAAAGAAGTCAGAAAGCTGCCGACCAGTGAATAAATTTTTGTTCATCAAACCTGAAAAGACGGGCGGCAGTACAGTTTCCTCAATCCTATTCCGGTACGGCATGAAGAACAACCTGGTGGCTGCCTTGAAACCAAGGTGGACTCACATTTGCGTTATTAAAATGGATAAAAAGAACGACAGACTGGGTATCGTGTACTACAACTGCAGTGATTTCCCAGGGTACGATTACTTGTGTCAACACATCCAGACTTACAACCGAGCTGAACTGAATAGAATCATCAATGATGCCACATATATGACAATCATCCGATCTCCGTACACACATCTTAAATCCAAATTCTACTTCAGCAGGCGAGATCTGAACCTTTCCATGTCACCTGACCCTTTTGCGATTTACCTCAAGGATATCGAGAAAACGGCGATGAAGGATGAGCAACTGCGGAAAGAGACAAATTCCTTCCATTTTCGGTTTGGTCTCAATATCGCCGAGAACGAGTCGTCTGCATTAGAAGACTTCCGCCGGTTCGACGATGAGATCGATTTGGTGATGATAATGGAATACATGGATGAGTCACTCGTTTTACTCAAAAAGCTAATGTGCTGGGACTTTGACGATATGGTCTATCACTCTTGCAAGGTGCATCAAAATTATCAACCACCGACCACTGACGTAATGCGAGATATCATTACAAAAGTGTCCCGTGCAGACATAAGGCTTTATAACTATTTCAACAGAACCTTCTGGGAAAAAGTTGAAAATTACGACGGTGACTTCGAAGCCGACCTGGAGGAATTTCGATCGATTCAGAAAGCGGCAAATGCCAAATGCGAAGCTGATGAAAACAGTGACTATTGTACGAATTTACAGAAGGACGTGTATGAGCTGGCCAAAGTAGTGTACGATGAACAAGCCAAATGGATGTGTTGAATGCAGGAGTTTACGCTGCCGCACCTAAACTAGCCTCGAAATTAAATGGATGGAAAATATTTGCATTTTAGTATAATCGTAAAATATAATGCCTATACTTATGAAAGCCCCGACCCTTGTGGAAAATCATGAAATAAGATATTTCTTTGATATCTCATTTCTAAATATGAAAAAGCAACAGATTCGGCAAACAGTATTATAGAAACCGATGCCCTATAATTCATAAACGTCTTTACCTTTCCAAGATTTGCTTGGCAAAACCGTCAGTTTGTATTGTAAACAGCTGGAATATGTTTAGTAATGTGACCAAACGAATTTAAACGGTGTATTTGTCTTGTTACAAAATAAACCATTCCCAAAATATTTTTTAACCTTTTATGTAATGGAGTATACACTTTAGCTGGTATTGACACATTATTGAAATAACATTATGAGACTCACTTCGAAAATTAAAACACAGGTCTGTTAGTTTTCAGTCAAGTTAGACATGACATCGATACACGCCGTTTGTTTTTATCTCATTAAGGGCATTCTGGTAATGTCATCGCCTGAAAATGTATGGTATTCCTACTTGAATGCTATGATTTTATAACGGGTTAGTTCTGTTTGTATCGTGTCTGTTTTGAATAACTACTTGCGAAATTAAACTGTGGCCCATCTAATTACTTTAAGAGCTGTCTCGATATTTACGATATGATACGGTGAATACTTTTTCCTTCGCGTCATACATGCCAAGATTGAAGCCAATTTGAAACCTTAACAGTATTGTTAGAATACAAAGGATTCGACCATATCGCCCTTTCTCAATTTGACCCTGCAGGAAATGTTCTTCGGCAAGTCACCACATACAAACAGAACTAATTTAGTTGAAAGGCGAGTAATATGTGGCGATGCTCAGAAAATTCTTCACCAACTACGCATTTCAAAACTAGTATTTTAAACGGGAAGAAGGAATCTTTGTCCCTTCGAATTCCTCATCCCAATTATTGTAGTCTCTATGATCATTTATTCCATTTATCATGGATATATGGTTGGCCTTCAGATGTCGGCGTATCGTTACAATAGCCTGGTATAATAAAGGTTTCCTAAACCTTTGGATCACACCAGGTCATCTTAACTGATAACAAACAATTTTTAGAAAATAAAAAATTAGCTTCACATGTTTCAATAATTCTAGTCATTTTTCGCAAAGCTCAGCTTTGAAAGCTTAACTTACCCTTTTGCTTAATCGGTTGATGCAGAAGATCAATGTTTTTGTATCGTATGTCTGTTCACTAAAATCGACTTCAAATTCACGCTTTATACGCCGTTGAGATTTTACACGCACTGCTGTAAATTCAAGAATATCATCCCTGTCGCATAGGAATTTATCAAAAAGTTTGATTTACAACTCTAATAATATGCAGACATCTCTTAACTGATGCAGGGACAGCAAAAATAAGATGTAGATAACACGTTACCCGGAACAACAGAAGCTGAAAAGATACTTAACTACATCAAATGCAGTAATTATTTTTCCTTCATTTTATTGAGGTGATACATAAACCTGATTAGAGGAGTCTTGACAGATGCAAAAACCGACCTGATTTGACCACTGGTCTGACTGGTCGTGTAAAGTGTGTAACTGAAGAAGAGAACGTTTTTGTGAATTTGAAATATGAGACGTCTTCAGCTTGCGAGATTTGTTGCAATATAATGCAAATGTCAACTCGCCCTGTGTAGCAGAGAAAATAATCCTCAGAAAATTAATTGCTCTGTAACGAAAAAGTCAGTTGATCTGTGTATCGAATTACTAATAATTGTACTCGACGCATATTTGGTATTTTGCGGAATGGGGAAAACAAACCTTCTAACCTTTTATGTGTATTAGGGAGGTTTTAAAGTGAACGCTCAATACTTCGATTGAATTGCATTCAAGCACTGCAAATTCTCGACTGCACTGTAAAAACCACAGAAACTGTCAAATATTGGTGATTTTCCGTCCGTTTGATGATAACATCTACCCGCTTTGACTATCAGAGGCACTGTTAAGATTCCTTAAAAGCGTGGTCGTTCCATCTTGTGGTACTGTCATTTCAAGTGAATATTTATAGAAAGTCCGAAAGTTATATTTATAAGTCAGTGAAAAAAATTGAATATAGCCAGTGATTATTAAAACCATCTAACATCTGGCAACTTGCATTTTGCTTGCACTTCATTAGATAGGATGAAAACGATTCATAAAATGGAATCATTCGACTCTTGAAAGATTGAAAAAAAAATTCCCATCACTGCAAGGCATTGTTGACATCAATATATATTAGTTTCGACCGATTAGCAAGTTATGGAGGTAACATCAATACAGTCACCCAATCGTACGTTCGAGGAGGGTGCTTCAAGACACAAAATTAAAAATAATGAAATGTGTCAATAATTTCGCCTCTTTGTGGACTGAAATCATGGAAATGTGCCAAGTGTTTAAATGAAGAGACCTTTTGTCTCTGTGTGAGTAAAGTGAAAAAGCGAGAAAGAGTGCCACATTTGTGAAGACCTCAAAGGTGTTCCTGACCTCAAAAGTGTCCCCTTGTTTTCAGTTGAACTTGATTTCCTTACAGTCTAATTAAATTTTTATTCATATCTTGGTATGAAGTTGCGGAACTTTGTTACTTCCTCAGTACTGCTGTGTTGATCGAGTTGTTTTTGACAAATGCTTTCACTTTATCATGTTTTTAAATTTCCAATGCATTTTATCCAGCGAAACCAGACCAAACTGCGCGTCAAATATTTTCGATGACTTAGAGGGTTTAATGAAAGCATCATCGGATTTTACGCACGCGCAGTACAAGATCTGGCCATCGATACGATTGACGTCAATACAACATTCAGCCATGTCCAAACCGTGAGTGGTGTTTCTTGGTGTTTTACCTTTTAAGCCAACTTGGATTGATTTTGTTTGCAGTCTTTTGGATTTTAGAGGCAGAGGATTACACAGTCTCTCAAGACTCAATGATGACAGTAAAACAGTAATCTCAGCAAATATCCGGCCCCACCAAGCTGCAGGAGTGTACGTACGGAGGCAACATTGTAGCAAGGGAGCTGTCATTATCTCGGAGGAATTACCTCGAAAATCTGAAATCTTTGTTTAGGCCCAATTTTTTTACAGCTTGGGCTGCAAACCTAAACATTGTCACTATATTTGTCCGTGTGTTTATGTCCGTCCGTCTGTCCGTCCATCAATTGAAATCAATCAATCAATCAATCAATCAATCAATCAATCAATCAATCAAACAATCAATCAATCAATCAAACAATCAATCAATCAATCAAACAATCAATCAATCAAACAATCAAACAATCAATCAATCAATCAATCAATCAATCAATCAATACTTTATTCATCCCAAACACTGGGCAATTAAAATGGTGACTTAGAACACTTACACGCAGGAACGAGAAAAGAGAAATAAAGAAAAGAGAAATAAATAAAAATAAACAACAGACAGACACTGAATAAAAAACTTGACATCATTTCCTTTCATTTAAAAGCTGCACTGCGGTTGAATAAAAGAATGTTTGCGCCGATTTGACCTGCAAGCCGGGGACTGAAAACGCCGACCGGAAGGAAGTAAAACAAACTCTGAAGATAAAACGTGGATTTTACATGATGTTATAGAGTGAGCCTTCCGGAGCACATGCTGGTTATAAAACAAAGCAAATTTCTCTCAATATCTCTCAGGAGCACCGATTATGTTGGAGCATATTGAAACGATCTTATCTGATGAGTTTTTATTTTTAACGGACAAATTATGCACCCGACAAATAAAGGAAAAAGTTAAAACACTTTCAATGAATGTTTTATAAAATAAGGATAAAATATATCTATCAACTCTAAATTTTTTCAGTTTTCCAGTATAAGCGCTGCTGACTTTTTTTCACTATGGCATCGGTGTTGGAATCCCATTTTAATTCAGCATCAAAAATAGAACCCAGATAAGCATAAGTTGATACAGTATCAACTTCTTCATTATGTATGATGGTCAAGTCACTGCCTAAAACCAGAGGTCATGCAATTTGTGCATAGCATCATTATTTGAAGATCTAGATTTGATAAGATTTTTTAGTAGATGTGGTCTGCAAAATTAACTGTCATTTGCCATCCTGCGTATTTTTCGTATTTTCTATCCTGGGTCGGTAACACTGCTGGTGGACAGAATTGTCCCCGAGGTTATCGTTCGCCCAGTTAAAGCGATGAAATTCGTTTCTTCGCTTCGATAAAGTGTGTATGTGCGATGTATGATAATGAGCATGCGTGCGTGAGTGCTTCACGAATTCTACAACGTGTTGAAAGGTCTCAGTCAGAAAAATGTAACAACTTAGCCGGCTATTGAATCACTCTTTTTTTGGGAGTGGAGATTTAGCCGACTGGTTCTGTCTCAGGCCTCTCAGCTAGGCGACTGATGCCGTATGTTGTGGGTTCGAATCCGATTGAATACGAAGGCAGTACATTGCTGTCTTAGTACACAGGCGTCATTGATAGTTCAGCGGTGCAATTATTAACTGAGTCACCGGGGCACGGCAGAATTGAAAATCATGTAACTAACCTACGAGTACCTATCCGGAAACGTAATTTCGTTTGGTCCCTGTCTGGATGCCCGGTGATGCGGCAAGCACCCAGCTGTCAGTATGGTAAAACTTAGACGGCTGCCTGCATCTTCCTCTAAAATGAAATGTTGTCGCTCGTGATGGACAATTATCTTCATAATCTCATTGTGCTATCATAATTGGACTGCACATATTGGTAATACATTTACAGCCCTGATTTTATGCTTAACTTTAATGATTTCATTTTCAAACCAAAGTTGGTTCGTGTAAATGTGCTAACGGAAGGACATGTTTAGAAGTGTCACTGCTCACTGATTTGGACCATGCCTACGCGTTTTAACAGGTCAAATAATAAACGGGCGCCACACTAATAAAATGGCGCATCCACGAAAAAGTACAAAAAGGCAGTATTTCCTGCACATACATATCATGATCATAACAGAAGCAAGCATGATGCAATTTACGTGAATGCACAACACACGATTGCCAACATTTTGCTGTTGTTATGTTTATGTTCTCTTTCACATGATTAAAATGACGAAAAATCTAAAACGACGATAAAACGTCCGAATTTACATGCCACTTTCGACACTTATAACAGTGTTATATACTTTTTTAGTCTTTAACTGGTCTTATTCAAAGAAAACTCTCGGAAAATTGAAGATATTTTGAGATCAGTTCATTACACATCCGCAGCTATTGAGGTTTCAACGTCAAAACTATACACCGGCGGTTTGAAGATCACCTGTCAAAGGTGATTCTAACACCAAAACTTTGGCTATTGTCCATAACAGTGGTATTATAGTTGCTTCGTTGCTTTGAAGGAGAGAATACATTTAATTTAAAGTGAATCAACGTTGACTGTAGAGTGGTGTTTTAGTAAGCATTAACACGTGACTCACACGATAGCGTGACTGTACAACAAATGCCAGTTCGACAGACCTGCCAGCCTGTGCAAAGCTTGAAATCCTTTACAATAAATACAACTATTTCAATTGAAGGTTCAGCAATTATGAGTGTCGGAATCTTCAAATTGTTGCAGCAATTGTTATCCTTTTACCAATAAAATCATACTGGCAACAGAAGTATATTTCAATACGCTATCTATTTTAACTTTCAAGATATAATATTCCTTTTTCGAAATGTCTATGGGATAAATAGCTTGATCGCTATATGTACGGATTATATTACAATATGTGACAGATTGCAGCCAACCTGTTTACCTCAGTAAAGAATATTGCTTGAAGAATTTAGAAATAGTGTATTGTTGGGTTTTCTATACAATGATAAATCTATTACATATAAATATTCCTCTTTCTTTTTCGCGTTTTAATATCAATGTATGGTTTTGAAATAAGCACATTGGTGCTTCTGGATGGCAGATAAATTAGTGACAAATCGTGAGCAAACTGTTAACCGTAATGAGATTACAATAAAGTATTTTGATAATTCCTTTTTTGAAAATCTAATATTTACGAACAGGATGACTGGCATCTGACACTAATTCTTTTATGTTTAAATTAATTTTTATTTTTAGAGCCTCATTCTAATGTTGGTTGACCTCCGGATAGAAATATTCACGTCAACAAAATGAATGTATATTGTTTTCATCAGCCAGACGGACTTTGGTGATACAAGGGAAATCAACAAAAGTCTAATTTCAAAATCCTGTTTTTGAAACCTCAATGCGGTAAATAGGTTGATCACAATGTGTCATGGATTATATACGATCTGCGACAGATTGCGGCCAAACTGTTTATCTCAGTGAAATTTTATTTGAACACTGTGGAAAGTAGGTTTTCGTTGAGTTTTCTGGTATGGAAAAAAATTACCTTCTGCATATTGATAAATACTCTTCTTTCTATTTCGCATTTTAATATCAATGTAGGATTTTGAATATGCACAACGGTGCTTCTGGATGGCAGATAAATCAGTGACAAGTCGTGATCAAACTGTCAACCGTAATGTGATTACCATAAAGGATTTTGATTATCCCCTTTATTGAAAAGCTCATATTTATGAACAAGTTAACTGAGATCGGACAATAATTCTTTTGTGTAGAATTAATTCCATTTTAATTTTAGAGCTTCGTTTCATGTTGGTTCACCACTGGATAGAAATATCAACGTCAACAGAAATGCATGTATATTATTTCCATCAGCCTGACGGACTTTAATTGGTGTTTTTGCGTCTGAACGAAAGGAGTGTGTCTTATGTCGCCATACAATTTCACGAAACACAGATCAAGGATGATGCAAATCCATGATATTTTATCTCATTTGTGTAAAGCAACTTTTTGAGTAAGCAACGATTTAATATAAGGCATCGATAGGAGATTATGCGCCTCGCAAGTGAAATACTTAAACTTTTGCTCCAACTTTCCTTAATGAAAATTCAACCACTGTTTTACCCAATTAAGAATAAAAATCAGGGGTCACCGTGCAAAGTTTGGTACTGGAGAAGCAAATTACCTAACAGTTACTCTATTTGAAATTCAAATGGCCTCCATCCTTATGTTAACTCTATGGGGACAGTAAAATTTTCGATTTCAGAAAAAAACTAAGACCATGATTTTTTTCCCCAAGAGCTTTGAAATGAAACCGCACAAGCGGTTGTTTAAAAAAGAATTGTAAAAGCTTGAGAGTCCGATATATGTCCCTAAGGTGCATTCTACCGTAAGGGAAAGGCACACTATGGAAAGCCATGACTGAATTCAGTGGTCTGAGATCATGTTATCAAGAATATTATCATGTTGTGATGTCCATTTGACATATCATTTAAAGATTTTACAATGTTTTCCTAGGAAATTATAATGTTGTTGTTCTGGCAAGGATATTCAGTATGTTCCTCTGGGAATTTAGCATGTTGCCCTTGGCATTCAATATGCTGTCCGTGGCATTCAAAATGTTGTCCTATGCATTCAGCATGTTATCTTAGGCTCCATTAGCTGTGACTTTTGGCTATTTGTATGGTACAGTGAATCAACTGCAGTGTCAAGTTCAAATCCTTGAGGTATGATGTAACGGCCAGCATTTAGCTTATTAACATTTCCTATATTTGTACGGTCAGCATTGTTGTTATTGAAAATAGAATTCAAGTCCGGACTAGAATTCATTTATCAACAATAACAATAATCATCATTGCACGTGTATGGGCTTTGTTGACACGCAGAATACTTGGCATAGGGAGTTGAACAGGAAACAGCATTTGATACACAGAACAAGAAAACTAAAAGTATGAAAAAAACAGCAAATATACCAAGAAATATCTTTATTTGTAATATAACAAAGTCAGCAGTTCTACCAAGATTGTCACATGTCAAACTTTTGAGGTTGCAGAGGGAGGGGGTCACATTTCAGAAAGGAGCATCAAGGGAGGGACATATTTTAGAATGGACATCGGAGGAGGGTCACATTTTACATGATGGACCACCAATAATTTCCTCTCGCCCACCTCTCATAAAAACTGTAGGCTTCCTAGTGTAGCGAGGGATATCAATGATGTACCGATTGCCCATTGTCTGAAATACACGAAAAAAGACACAGAACTACCACTCACGTTTGGGAAAAACGAAATACAGCACTAAAACAGAAGTCAAATAGATATATAAGGATTTTCTCGGGTAGTACCGAAGAGATCAATCGATGACAAGATCACTGTCTTGGTTTGATAGGTCAAAGTTGGTACATAGCTTACTCGTACTTCCGCTGAAATGGCGTACGTCATTTTCATCATATGTTACGACTGAAAAAAAAACTGTGGGCCCACAGAACGAAGGGTAACTTTTAGGATGATACCTACGTCCGCTATATTTGCTTCGACTAGCTGCAGTAAATAACACTTCGACCGTACGTATGATAAATTTTAAGTAAATCATGATCTATACTCTCGTGACATTTTCAAATAAGGGTCAAATCACTTTTATACATATGCGTTCTCTGACAAAAAGCAGCACTTTTTAGTTTATTTTCGACAAGATTTAGTAGCTATGTATTCACATAAAATCATAATGCAAGATTCCATGACAATGAACTCCTGAAACGTGTCGAAATTATGGGATTGTTGGACCAAACATGGCACGTTCGATCAGTAGCGTGACTATTTTTATAAGGGAGCCTCCACTTTGAGAGAGATGCATAGATTGCCTAACTCCTATCTCGACCTCAATATGTCAAAAGTTCAGAATTATAGGTAACAGATGTCTTTTGTTATATCCTTTGATAAAGTGTAGTTATCTTAATATCCGCACACACAAACAGCTGTCTTTATTTGTCTTTTTACTTAACATTAGTACTTTACCTTAATAAGATTTATTTGAAATAATGGGATTACAATGATTAATTGTGAATGATTAATGATTGTGTCTTTTTTACTGGTATCAGACAAATACAAAGAATAAAACGGAAATACGTTGAATGCCTACCGGATTAAATTACTGGACGTATGCAGTATGAACTACATCAAGGCTTGGGAAGATCAATGCACATGTATGACAAGACGAAAATTGAACATTTACTGACAGTGAAATGTACATTTGGTACCTGATTGACACTTTGCACTAAAAGCCAATGAAAATAGGTGAACTTGAAATGGTCACCCTTTTGGACCCAGATAGAACACTTTTAGCCCTTGTTGTTTGGTTTGATTGACAAAAGAAAGCTGTTCACCAAACTTTGAGATCCACTTTGTGTTAACTTGCTTAACAAAGTGATGATAAAAGTTATGTATTACCACAGGGTATCGTGAGCAATATTCGTCCAGAAATTATGAATATGATCAATAAATGTCATGTATTCAAGTAAATTTTTTCCATCATACAACCCTTACCGTGTCTAGTGTGTGCCTATTACTTTACCCTAGCTATCTCTGTATAGTATTTCAAAGAAAACAGTCCATATCTGTTAATTTCCCTCGCTAATCCCCTTCATTAATTTGTTCTGCCGATCACCAACATGGTGGCTTATCGCCCTGACCAAATAACTCGTTAGCAGCTTATAAGGTAGCAGAGGGAAAGGGCTGAAACTCTCAGGGTCCGATTTCAAAAAATATTCATTTTCGAAGGGTTAGGTGACATACATTTTCGAAACAAGTCGGCATCAGCTTTGTACTTAAGCAAGTAAGAATGCTGAGAACAAAAGTTCCCATAACTTTGTAAACTCTTCTATCTTACCCACGTTAAAGTAAGCCTGCTTGTAATGCTTAACGGTCAACCCAGCCAACATTTCAATTTAGGGTTTATCGTTGAACTTACTGCAAACTGAATAATTATTTGCCAAAAAGTGATTTTGAGCTAACACGCTTTGCTTTGTGCAACGAATCTTTTGTACCTCAAAAGTTGCACGCTCCACAGTGGACATTACTGACACAAATATACCGCGTCAAAAAAATGTCATTGTCCCCGTCCAAGCTAAACCGATTAATCTGCCGTCAATCAAGGTACGTCAAAGGAAACTGGTCAAGATATAATTCTATGTTAAACCCATTAAAGAACATGAGGCGTGTTACCTCAAATTTAAAAATTCTTCATTGTGCTTTTCATTTTTAGCATTTTCACAACTTAACGTCCGATGTCCGAGCTTTGCGGCATGGGTGGACAAAGAAAATATACAGAAAAACCGAATATTTATGTAAATCCAAAGGAATCCGTTGCTAGGTAACGATGTCTTTCCACATTCTGATAACTGCCGGGGAAAAGTAGGTTTTCAGGCACTTACCTATATCACAACAGTTTACTCGCATTAGGATATTATTACCTTGGCATGATTTCGGACACTTGGCCACCATCCAGCTCATTTTGCACTTATTGATTGTTACACAGCTATCTGATCCGTTTTTGGCTAATCGTTCAACCCCATTTTGATGCCTCATTATTGGAATCGTTTTTATAGGTTACGAGATAATTAAAACAGCGGTCGCCATATCGCAGACACCCTGCGGCACAATTACAGCTGCGGCGGAAATCCGTTCATCCATGTCATTAATTTCAACTCTGAGAGCTTGTTCCGTATAGCCGGATTCTCTACCAAGTATTACAGCTCAGCCTCTCCCTTCAGGGTATAGCTGGCGACTAGAGGCTCGAATTTTTCAAAGTTGACACCGTGTCTGTCTTGTACAAAGTGTTACATCTTTCCAGGTGTTGTCCCTTAGCTTCTCTTGAATGCTTACGTTCGTAAAGACACCTTCCCTATACAATCTGGGTTATTTACATACAGGGGAAATGCAAACTCGTTAAAGGTATCTCTCCCTGATAATGATGAAGTTATGGTGAAGGTGCATATCAATGGCTGAGACCATAAACGCCAGAACAATTATTTACTCGTTAGATTTCTCACATTATTTATCGCTATCGTACATCGTTCACAATTCTAAACCTGATCATTGACCTTTATGCAGAATTAATGTCAAAGTGAATGACTTTTGACACTTACTATACTGCATTGTTTCGTATCCATAGCAGGGTTAGAGGAAGCGTATTACCATTTTACAAATAAGAGATAAGGCAGAAAGTTTTACATCAACGTTTCATGAAGAAATGTTTTCTGAAAAACAATACATGTGGAGTATTTACGCGAACAAAAGCCTAGAGAAATTACCGTTGAAAATGTATTAGCGCCCTCACACATACGATAACATTGCACATTGCATATTGTGAAGATGTTCAACGGTTTGAAAAATTGTATTTCAGTATGGTCTACCAACAATAACTTGACTTTCACCTTAATTATGCTACCCAATTTAGGAATCAATCGACGATTCATACCCGGAAAACAAGTTTTGTTTATAAACTGTGACATTTAGAAATTTCTGTTCTTCACTGTGTTCATGTGACGTCAATTGTCTTGAAGCATAACGACTGTTTTCATACACGAAATAAAACGTTCGAGATGGTTGCGGTCAATTTAACACTATACGTTTAAAAATGGAAATTATTTCATCAGTGAATTGGAAATATCCGTCAACGACGGTAAATCTGCTCTTTTGATTGAATGTGTACAATGATAACGATATTGGAGAAATTTAGAGTTGTTTATCTATTAGTGAATGTTCCATGGGGAGATAATGTTAGATTGTATCTCAAACTTGAACACATCATAAACTCTCATTTACAACCCCAGATAGAGCTTGATTTGCCTTTTTACAAACAGAATTTCTAATTGCATCAACTGGGCTTAATCGATAGTAAAGTGACCACTGGAGTAATATGATAATTGAAGGTGCAGATGTGAACAAAAACATGATATCGGAATTTGACCTGCAAATATCATTTCACGTTGAATGGTAGTCTAGTGGTGAATCATTAACAATGCCCCCCCCCCCCTTTGCAAAATTGCAACATCTGTGAATTTAAATCTCTACGTAGATAAATATCGACTTTTAGGCTGTAATATGCTTCTCGGCAAACAAGTGCTCTGGTGCAACTACAACTGCAAGACGAACTCTATATGGAAGTGCACATTTACAACCGTCATCCTTTCTAATTTTGCATAGTCATTTGTACTTCAACTAGTTGATGGTATTATCTAATGTGAAATTTGATCTCCTTTTCATCGAATTACCTGAAACCTTGCATAAAAAGTCATTATAAAGGTTAAAAGTATTACTTATAAGGTCATACGTCAATGGAGGTATGTCAAACTGTGACACACAGGGAAGGTCACTATTTTCCGTCCAAACACTTCTAAAAGGTCACTAGTTTTTGTGCTGCGTCATTTCGAAAAACACCGGCCATCCCCAACCTTGTATTTTCTGTCCTGTCCCTTATCAGAGCCAGTAGAGTCAGTTTGAGCTCTTCTATTGTCCAGAATTTGACCTGACATTTTGTGAGCAAAAAGCAGCATTAGAATGGGGTACGGATCCTTCTTCCACTTGAAATTTTAAATATGTCCTGAATACATTCAAGTCAGGTCTTGCTAAAGTGCGCGTTTGCTTTTTTAAAAACATGGGCGACAAATAGACTTGTTCATCGTTTTTTTCCTGGCAAACAGCCAGAGGCAGCTATCAGTAAGAGTTTCTTCATGAATCATGCCTAAAATTATAATGACAATAGGTGCAAGTGAAAGATATATCGCCGTAGAGAAACAATTCTATACAGGTATTATTTAAGATATAATTATTTATGTACAGAAACGGATATATTACAGAAGCAGGAGTATTCTTGAACGTGTCCAAATGCACCAATACGACAGTTCATTATTAGTTACATAAGCAAAAAGTGGTAAATGCAAATTTACAGTAAATTCAGTGTACAAAAGAGAAGTGATAAAACTGCAAAATTTACGTTGAAGATTGCTGTTTTTATATTTAAAAAAATTCCTGATGATATATGAAGTAAAGGACATATAATTAAACACAACTCTTATTCCTCTTTTTCCATAATTCCTATTTCGGAATTCCTTTTTCTGAGTTACATGTATTATTTCTACAAACAATGTAACCAGACCGAACAATCTCGTTAAAAGTTTAACGGGCATATGTCGATAAAATTATCCCGTGTGATTTTGAAGTTCGGAAAAGTCAAATAATAGACAGTAATTCCGAAGACACACGTATTTCGATTACAGTTCTGAAACGCCTTAAAGAAAGGTAAATATCGAAAAATTAACTTACATGAGCAAAGTATGTGCACTCCTTATCACTCCCCAGACGGTATTGTATGCCGGAACCGTGAATTAATGTTGTGTTATGTTTAATTGTAAATCAGGCCAAGATAATATCACCTTATAGGAATGGTACACAGTCTAGCGCAAATACATGGATTGCGTCCCCGAAATTGGTGCTCTTCGGTACACTGACGGCGCCCCTCCATTGTGACTAATATTTAACTAGCCATGAAGAGAAGTTTACCATTTTTGAAAGTATACACAATGCTACAAAGGGTCCTGAAAGAAGTGACAATCCCATCCGACCTAGATTTGATTCAAGCCTGTGACTTGTGTACGTGTGATGAATTCGATGATTTGTTTTCTGTTTCCATGAAACGTGTGAGTGGGGTGAACGATAAATGTAAACGGGAGAGTTTCACCCAGCAGAAACTAACTCACTACTGCGCAGAATCAACTAAGGTAACGCGTTCGATCGCTAGGAAAACCTGACTTGGGCTGCCAAATTTCAATAAAAAGGTTTGTGTGAATTAGAAGAGATACAAGACAAACTGTTGAAAATTATTCTATTTCTTGAAAATTCTCCGACCTAACCAAGTCAAGATCAGACTGTCTTCACCTCTAATACTTATGTTCATCACTCGATTGTACGTTGCATGGTGTTCTATGCTATCACCTTGCACATAAATGTATACTTCACTGTGCAAAAACCTGCACACATCGACTTCCATAAACAACTACAACCTTGCCAAATGGTTTCTCATCAGTCACACACACACCAGTAGGATTGCTTTCCTCACAATCTGCACAATCAACACGACATACAAACGTACCATCAGACTTATACTTCATCACCCTGTCATTACCCCAGTCACACACATACACATCATCATAGCTGTCGATGGCTATCCCTGCTGGGTAAACCATGTGGTCATTTTCAGATCCTTCCTCTCCGAAGGTGTACAAATATTGGCCCTCGGAGTTAAACACCTGAATGCGATCATTGTTATGATCCGACACAAACAATTTGCATTCGGCGTTAAAGGCAATGCCCAGTGGATAATGCAGCCGGCCTCTGCTCCGACCTGAACGGCCGAAAGATTTAAGATGAACGCCGTCTTGGCTGTAGATGTGCACACAGTGGCCATTAAAGTCTGCAACGTACACTCTACCATTGACTGCATTTATGGCAATTCCGTATGGGAATTTCATCATATTCTCCCCAAAACATCGCATCACTCTGCCATCCTCATCATGGACGACTACTTGGCAACCGTTTCCATCTGTTGTGAAAAGGCAACCATCCTCCGACATTGCTGAAAAAAGTGGAGATACTGCATTTGAAATATTACTGAATGAAGTCGTACGTCTATAACTGCCACGCAGTGAAAAATTCTGAAGTCTGTTATTGCTGGTATCACATACTCTCACATCTCCCGATTTAGTTAGCATGACCCCCCAGGGGCCATTGAACTCCCCATGACCTGAGCCCGACTGACCGAATTTACACATCAGGCCTTTCTGTGCGATAACATTGATTGTCAGGGGTGACCCTTCGACAGGTTTGTCTAATACCGAAACTGTAATAGTTTGAGTTCCCGCCATCGTGAAGTGCGCTGTCAGACTCCAAGAGCCATCATCATTATTGATAGCTTTAATGTCTTCTTCGCTTTGGTCGGGTTTCTTCAGAGCCGCCTTAATGTCAGTCATTTTAATGGCCACGTCCTCCCCTTTCTCGATTGGTTCTACGGTTAGTTGAACATTATCGCCTACTCTGAAGAATCTTGGCACATCGACCATACTTTCTTGAAGGCCAAAGTGCTGTGCGTAACATACTGGTGGTTGTCGCTTTGCAGACATCTTTGCATAGATTTTTACTGAGTCGTCGTTCTCACGCGGCGGGCTTTTTGTTTTCACTCGCAGCTCTGCTGGTGTCGTGAACTCTATCTCGCCAGACACAGACCACAAATCAGTCCCACGAGTTTCCTTGGAGTCTGTTTTCCCAAGACGGGCTTCGCTTTCTTTCATTTTCATTCTGTCGACGCCTTCTTTCAAGTTTGTGGTATATTGGGCGGGCTCATGTGCCCTCTCGCTGTACCTAGCCTCGGGAGTCGTACGTTCGGCATCAGTACATTCGGGCGGATATATTGTGACGTCAAACGTGTCGTAAGAGTGCCCGACCTTGCTGTGACGGTAACTGCCACGGTTGGCAGATGGCTGCAGCATTGCAGGTTCTTCCGATCGGGAGGCGTGGGCTCCGAGGATCAAAGGAGTCGGCGGTGTGCTCATCGGAGCATGGTCTTTGGAAATTCCGCCTGGTTCGTGCAAATCAGTTGACCCTACCTTCTTACATGGTTGACATTTCCCTGGTGCCGCAGAAACTTCTTGTTCTCTGAACAATTCCACTGAATTGCTGATGGTTTGATCTGTTTGATTTGCTTCAATGGCTGACACTCCACTACCAGGATTTCTTGCGGTCGCTGACATGTTGGACAGGTTATTACTCTGGCAATCTCGCCGTTGTCTTCCTCGACCAACCGTCGTTGGCAAGGCTCGCAGAAGCTGCGTTGGCACTCAAGTACTTTGTCGCTCTTGTGTCGTTCACCGCAAATCTTACAAGTGACAAAATATTTATCGGTTTTCGTGACTCTGCAGTCGCCATTGCCGGAAAGAAATATGTGCTCTGTCACGATTCTAATCGCGTGACCCGAGTTCAACGAAGTCTACGCTATAGTTGAATTCGGCGAAATAGCTCACTATTATTAAGGTGCGCTTTGTTGTCGTCGAACTGTTGAACTCTGCGAGACGCACTCTATTGTCATATAAAGCACCGAAGTTGAATTGTCTCGAAGACTGTGTAATAATCAAATTAAAAAAACTTGTTATGACCCATATTCCTTTTCACAGTCTGTCCATTTTCATTTCAATTTTAAAATCAGTAGTTTTTTTTTATGATTAACGTAATCATTTTGTAGATTGCATTATCAGTGTAAAGTTACGTTTTAGTTGATACTAACTAAAATATTCCGAACATAGTTTACATTTTAGGGAACATTGGCCGCCCGTAAATGTGAAAACAGCATGATTTAGAATAAAATCAACTTTCACTTTGAGTAGTCGACCCCTTTGACCTTTTTGTCTCTAGCTTTCTCTTATACGAGATGGGTGTCCTTTGAAGGTCACAACAGATCCTAGTGCGATCGACACGTCATAGAACTGTCTGTGTATTCACAGCCTCTTTAATGGGCTTTCAAGACGGCTATCCGCTGCGGCACACATTGCTCAGGGTCCTGTGAAACCCAGTGTTGACCTCAAAGTGTGAAGACAGCACCTGCACTTTGACCCGCTCGCAAACGCCATCTGCGATAAAGAGGAGATTGTCGACCAAACGTGCACAGTCTAAACCGTATGGAAAACACGCATGAAAATCGTCAAACACAGAAACGGTGTACAGGAATGACTATAATTATTTAGATGTCGGGTTTAATGTTGGATCATTTTGTAATAATGTAATTGAATGAATGAATGAATGAATGAATAGTAAATGCATCCACAAAAACTAAGAGCACACCCTGGCGAAGTCTATAGAACTCACGGCCCGTTTTAGGGGCAAACGCTACATAACTTTGTTAACCAACGCAATTATTACACATTTAGCCACAGACAAATAGAATACACAGACTGGTAACGCGGCATGCCTTTTGTTCCATGGTCGTCTCGGTAGACTATTGGCTTTTCATATTACAATGAGCTTCAAAGGTGTTAAACTTTTTGGAGGTTTTGTTTGTGGTTGATAATTGCACGAGATTATGCGAAAAATACGACGAGATGGCATCGTACTTCCAGTCGCGTAGCAACCATAGTTACTTGTGAGCTCTCAGGCCAGAAACACTGCTTCACGCCAATCAAAACATAACACGCCAGCAGTTTCATAAACATGTCCTTCCTTGATGCACGTGTAAAAGACGGTATGACTGACCGTAAACCATTGAGTAAAACCAGACAGTATCGATAAAAGACTTTCAAAGTTGGTTTAAACACACTCATTATATATTCATGAAAATATGAGAGGAATTTTTAAAACGGTAAAACTCACTTTCCTGAAGCTCAAAACAATCCCGTTTTCGCCAGCACGTCAATTCCGCTCAGCACCACACGACAGCAGCAACACAAACTTTGCCGAACATACTATCGCTTAACAGTCGGCGAAAATCCGAAAATTACCGAAGGATACATGGTCGGCACTCTTCGGAAAAGAGAGGCGAGAGCAACCTGAGGCGAGGCGAACATGGATGGGTTACGTAACCGCTTCACGCCTTAAACAATACCCGTTGCGACTCTTCCTATGTTTCTCTGTGATTTAGCACAGTTACTCAAGTTCTAGTTTTCATTATTTAGCAAACAGTAGACTTAAGCCCTGAGTAAGATGGTAAAATTCTTATTATATGAAAACCATGGGTTTTACTCGACTTTCACTGCTTGCAATTGTATATTATACAATCCAGTCAACTTTGAACTATATGTATACATGTAATTCCCATCAACCAATTTGAAAGTGCCTGATAAGTGAAGAATGGTGCCCTGTCACTTATACACATACCATGGGTAAGCACCAAACATTCAAAGTAAATAATTGATTATATGCATATAATTATACTGTTGAAATTGACCTACAAAGCAACAGACCTGGTATTTACAGAATGGTACATTGTCACTTCTATCCTTCAATATAATTACGGGCTAGTGATTGTTTTGTGTAAATCAATTTATTACTTAAAATGTAAAGTTAACGTGTATCATTTTTGTATTAATAGTTCATTTTACTCATACCAATTTCATTTACCCGAATTATAAGTTAATAGAACAAATTTTTAGAAACAATTTGCAAACAAAATCTTATTTACAAATGAGTGTATATATACATATATATATATATATATATATATATATATATATATATATATATATATATATATATATATATAATCCAATGGTATTTTTCTCTGTTTGACGTCATCGTATACTCATGTTTTTCACGGAGCCGTACAC
The DNA here is from genome assembly GCA_001465055.1 of Ptychodera flava. Lineage (NCBI taxonomy): Eukaryota > Metazoa > Hemichordata > Enteropneusta > Ptychoderidae > Ptychodera > Ptychodera flava. Next base: position 7,171 of record LD365639.1, on the reverse strand, counting down.
CTTCGAGCCGAAGGCGAGAAGTTGTGCGGCTCCGCGAAATACACGAGTATACGATGACGTCAAACAGAGAAACATTCAATGGGATTATATATTTATCACATGAAAAGACTTCTTATTTTTCTTTGATGTGGATGGATCAGTATTATTGAAACAAACTGCATGATTTTTATCGCGATTTTGGATTTTATTTACGCGGATTACTTATATTTAATGAGTAAAGCGGTCCGTCACCCGGGAGATGTGCAAATGTTTGCAGGTATACTTTCATTCATAAATCCCATTAAGCTAAAAATTTGATACATGGACTCAGTGGTAACTCCACCATTCAGACATACGGATTCAGTCACGTGCGCGTGTCAATCATTGTCTCGCGCTGGACCGATGCCAAGGCAAGTCTGCCATCGGCGGACATAGCTTTCACCGCGCTAGCGACGGATAACCATAGTATTTTGAGTTATTTAGAATATTTTAAATTATATTTATGAAGTTAATGCAATGACACGATCAAAACAGTAGTTATCATTCTGAGAGATGCCGTGGCTTTTAAAATGTCACAAGTTTACGACCTTGGCAAGCCCGAAAGATTCAGATCAATGACACACAGAGTGTATACGCTTGTATGTAGTGGGCACTGCCGTCACCGGTATCCGCCCGTAGCCATCTCGGTCGTCAATGTTTTCGTTTTACGGACTTTGATGTTTGCTGTGAGACATATATCGCCCGTAGGTACATCCTAATTTCGTTATAATTACTTGACGGGACTCAGTTCTGTTGTGAGTGTTGTCCGAGTCAACTTTCGAAATACATCGGATTCTACAGCCCCAGCTGCAGAGCCACAGGTCGACAGCTTATGTCTTCACTACAGCCTTACGCTGCAGGTTTGATTACGATCGAGAAACAACAGAATAATTGTATCGTTTCTTTCCCGAAGATTATACGGTACTCATTTTTTAAGTTGAACTTTCGTTGAAGTATATCTTTCGTTTATAGCCAACCGGGATTGCCAGGTACGACGTCGCTTGGCGATCGCCAAGTACGACGACGTACACATTAGCCTTACGACTGAAGCCGTGACGTTACCGAGCTATTAAAACGATTGACGGCATCCTCATTCGATTCTTGGGAATAGCTAAAGCTTTAGCGACTCGAAATTTCGTTAGGCATGCCTTCTATATTTCCATATCTGAATTTATAGGGTCACCTTTTTGTCAAAATGCCATGAGAGCACGGCATCAATCACGACAAATCGCTCTGTGTCGCGACGTGCACGTACCATTGCAGGAAAAAAGTTTCGATTGAAAACGTACAACAGGGGTAATATGGATTTCTTATCTGTGGTGGTGTACGTCACACAGGTGGAGATACGGGCCAGTTCATGTGATTGATATATATATATATATATATATATATATATATATATATATATATATATATATATATATATATATATATATATATATATATATATATATATATATATATATTATAAAACACTGTATATAAACACACTGCCACACCTGGTTGTTAGATTCCAGTGTACAATGTTGAATTACAAGTACATTGTAATTCCACATTGTACAATTTTCTAAACAATTCAACCAGTGTACTTATTCTGTTCTAGTGGTGCGGCATGGCAAACCCATTGTGCATTTTGTGATAAAAGCACCAAACTTGGCTCAGATGTGTCTTAATATGTGCTGAACAAATTCAGATACCGAGCCACTGAAAATCTACCAAAGCGTTGCCATGGCAACCATTTTTCCAAAATGGCTGCCAGACAGGTATTTCTCACCTAGTAAATGTCAACTACATAAGTCGTTGGGTAACTTTAGGTTGAATAATTTCAATAAGAAACTGAAAATTGTTATTTGAAAATTATTTTAAATTTCTTTCACCATCTGACTTGTTAAATGGGTAAATACAGGCAAACAACACAATTCTTATGCATAAAATGCACGGTATTAGATCCTATAAAAGGATGACGCTATGTAAGCAGTCCAGATATGTTAGACCGTGGGCCAGAGGAGTCTACTTGCACCCCCAGGATAACAAACCTATCGTTTTAGAAGCCTTGGGATCCCTAGAATACGAAATAGGATTTTCACAGACAAAATATAGGGATGCAATAACTGTTATGGTCGTCCTTTGAACGGTACCGCAAAAGAACCATTTTGCTATCCATGTGTTTTTTTCTTGTAGTACATGTAAGTCATCTACTAAGTTTTTTTAACGTAATCTAACTTGTAGGATATCATTAGAATGGAAATTTATTCCTCTTTAAAATGACATATGTAATATGCAATATCTTTGATAGATTTTTTATTAAATGGGACCAAAACTTACCCAATACCCCAAAAATCTGAAATTCTACCAATTTTTACCTTGGCATAACACAAAAGGCAATGCTTTGTATGACATCTGTTTATTTGCTACAAGGACATGTCAAAATGTGAAATAGACTTTTGATAGGAAAAATATTGGGATGCGGTCATACTTTGAAGGGTACCGCAAAATTACAGTATTGCCAACTCCCATGCATTTTTGTTTAACCTGTCTTGTTGTAAGTCATCTGCTGAGCTTACTTTTTTACATAACCTAGCTTGTTGGCTAACATTGGAAAGGGATTTTATTCTTCTTTTAGATAACATATTTTAATATGCAATATTTTCCATAGCTTTCATAAAATATGACCAAAACTTACCCTATACTCCAAACTTTATATTGCAAATTACTGTCACTGCCTATCTTAAATTCTACCAATTTTTACCTAAACATATGAAAAAGGGCAATTCTCTATATGCCATCTGTTTTATTTGCTACGGAGACATATCAAAATATGAAAGAGACTTTTAACAGAAAAAGCATTGGAAAAGGGAACTGTAAAGTCAAAGTA
>LD365634.1:0-10095 GCA_001465055.1 Ptychodera flava | reverse complement strand
AAATGGGGTGTAAAATTCTTACTTCATCCCAGTTGCCCACGTTTACTTTACTACTATCAGCAAATGTTGTTTTTCGTTTTTTTGCCAAGTCAGTAGGACTCGGCTTTCTCCCATGGGACATGACCGCTCACCGACGCGAGTGGTACTGCTGTTGCGTACAGCAGCGCCAGCGTAGACTCGTATACTCCATAGCCTAGTTGACAATGGCCCCAGTGCCGAACGTTCTATGTTCGGAAGCTTAATTCAGGTGGGCCACCGGAATTCAAACTTTAACTTTTTTGACACAGTTTGCTTGTGAATTCAGTGCAGCTATAACATTCACTGCCGTCCAAAACGGTAACTCCAAAGCTCACGTTTACAGCTAATTTCTTCAACAAGCACTTCACTCCCGTTAGTCTATTTGATCAGGTTTCAGTTATCGCCTCAAAAGTTCTAAATATATTTTTCAACTCGATTCATTTAGCATTTTTCGAGAACATATTTCATTGCTTGTGCATTGTATGGCGATGTTTTGATTAAGATATGAGTGCCCTCCACAATCGATATGTCAATAGCATCGTCTTGCCCATGGATAGAGTGATATTAATTCTTTCAAGGAATTTACGATGAAACGTAAGGTCCCGCAAACCTACTAAAGCTATCTGCATCTGTCCTAGTATGTCTGTAAGACTTGGACTCCCTCCCACAACCAACCTTTTGTCCCCAAGGGGCCATTTATTTTTTCCTCCCTGACGGCGCTGCTATTATTAGGCATCAATGAAGTATAAATTACTTACAATATTTAACTATGGATATTTCTCTTCATTAACGGCATCGAGAATGTAGATAGAAGCGAATCACTCGAGTAACAATTTTGTATACAAGAGAGAAGACAATGAGACTTCGACATATTGTGTTCGCAGGTTTTCCTTTAGTGATCGCTGTGGCTTGTCACGACAAAAAAACGATTAGAGTTAATGTGATTAATGTGCCATAACATAAACTTTGTTCTAAAAGTGTTATAATTCAATTGGATAGAAGAAAATGTACTGGTCCATCATCTTGGGATGCTAGTACTGTTTTGGCAGAGATATACCTAAGGGATCTTTTGAATATCGACACACTTCAACTGAACGCCATTGCAATTACATTATGGCGTGTCTCAATAGCCAGACAGACAGACAGACAGATACAGACACAGACACAGACACAGAGACATAGACACAGACAGACATATATATATATATGTCTGTGTCTATTTCTCTCTCTCTCTCTCTGTCTCTCTCTCTCTCTCTCTCTCTCTCTCTCTATATATATATATATATATATATATATATATATATATATATATATATATTCGGAAGAATAAATTTGCACACGTCTACCGATGCAAAAACAGTATGTAGGAGAAACTAAAACAGAATTTCGCCTATAACCATCTATCAATGATAAAACTCAAAACTAACACTCCTATCGCAATTCATTTCAACGAAAATCAACTCACCATTCACGACGTTTCAATAATAGGGATTACCAAACTAAATAAACAAGATGACACGCTAAGAAAATAGAGTCCAGCTGGATTTCAAAACTAGGTACATTGTCACCTAACGGCCTTAACATTCTAAGCTAATTGTGCTCGACAAATATTTAAAAAACAATTGCTCACAGCGTCCTCGGAGAGGCACTATAAATAACCATTAGCGCCAATTTTCAATTGCCACTTTTCATCTGCGCCACACATAAACGGTAAGAATTGTCATACCCTATATCTTTTGTAACTTTCTAATTTACTCAGCCTATAGAAAATACGTTCAGCATTTAATGAAAATCAATACTAGCCTTACATTGTTCTGTATTTGTCTGTATTCTCCTTTTGTAGATATCTTCAGCCTGATGAAGTCCTACTTTGAGGACGAAACGTTGTATCAAAATTACCAACAGAATAAACAGAAAATATACAACCAGATCAGTAGACGTGTGCAAATTTATTCATCCGCTATTACCAATCCACGCTACGAACAAAACTGGGAGCTATCTGTACAACTGAAATTTACTTAGTTTATTTATTCACGTACTTTGAACTTGTCTGTTTTTCTATTCTTTTATTCATTGATTTGAACCTACTCCATGCACAGCCTTGATAAGTGACTACATGCTGAAACTGACGCTAGCTGAGCTAGGTGGATTTCGGACACACTATGCCTCTAATCTGACATTTACACTCAAGAAGAAATATTATAATGGTCCACCTATCCAAGCAGGATCAGTATAGCGATCCATGACATGCTAAGGAAACTGAATGTGGTTATGACAACTAGAGAAAATATACCTCTCACTTACTATTACCTCAATGCATGTGTTTTTATGATTGACAATATTTTCACTGAAAAACTTCCAGATACTCTTTGCAGACAGTCCTTTAACCCATGCCATTTTAGAATGAGGATAGATAATGCAAAATAAAACAGTCTTTTTTTCTACATATACTCAAGTGAAATATTACATTTCTGAAAATAGTGTCAAGTTTTTGACTTAAAAATTAATTTTTATCATTAATACCAAAATTGAGGTTTTTTATACCAAATATACACCCCTTCATCCTTCGAGTAAACTATTGCTACGATAGTTAACTTTAGATTTTCTACTTTTTGAAAATGTATAGTATTAGGTGGGTTTCCTGACATCTTAGATGCGAAATATTGCTTTGAAAAACTATGTTGACAACGTGCAGCTCCACCTTATATAGCTTTTTAAAGATCACTCATTCTGTCAACCAACTAGTGCTCATTAACATTCTGCATTCCCTTTAGGCTAAACATCCTGTTAGTCGTTATAACAGCCGGGGTCATAGCTCACAAAATCACTTTAAAATTTTGGATTATTATAGATGAAATTCTCAATATAGACTTATAGTTGTGTTCTTTTTGTAATGAGGTAATACAAGATTATTACTACCATAGGACAGTATTGTGTACTCACAGGTTTTTTGGAAAAAGGTACCAATTAATAATTGCTTAATGATATTACAAAATTTCAAATATCGTTTAATGCCGTGAACTGTGACCTGGATGATACAAGTGCGAAGTTAAATATATTAGTAATTCTATTTTTTATGGGACGGTTTCATGTATTTTTTATTGAAGAATGTAAATTCTTTTCCTGGTATCACAAATTTCAAGTCCGACGGGAAGCTGACGCATCTTCAAAGAATCACCAGGCGGAAACCCTTTTGCAAATGTGTTGCGCTTATGATGTGCATTTTAGATTATATAGTTGTCATCTGTCTTTGTTCTGTTTTTGTCTTATTTTCTTTGTTCTTGTGTTTCAGTTATAAACAATAAATAATTCAAAAGTCAGCAAAACTGTTCTGTGGAAAGTGCCACTGTCCTATGTACAAATATGCTCAAAGACAATTTTAGAAAAGAACTAAGAAAATTTGGAGGTATGGCGTTCAGCTGTAGAGAATATTGTCATTGATAATAAGGAAATAATAAAATTTGCTCAAAACATTTTATATGCAAATTAAAGTATTATGAAATCTAAATGTAATAATCAAAGGTACACAACAAAGTTGATAGATTCTGAAAATCTGCATCACTGAACAATTCTTCAAACTACAAATCTGAACCTTGGCCAAAAATACTGGAAATGCATTTTCATGATCATTTGTCAAAAGTGCCGATGAAAGACAAAGAAACTTAACAGTGCATCGGGTATTGGGAATTCCACGGTCCCGTACAAATATTTAGCACCCTCATTTGCAGAAATTGTTGAATAAGGCACTAGCTTTGGAAAAGCTGTGAATAGAGGTCACATCTCTGGCTTAGAAGGGATGACAGCTCTGGCTAAGATGGGATGCTAATTAGTTGTCTCATTTGCATTGAAGAGCGGCCTATACACTGCTTCAGAAACGTCAATTTGAACAAAACGCGACGGGAATAAAATAGCACAGCCCTGATGGCAAATAAGCCGGACACAGTGTCACTATCAATGCGTAGTGCCGAGTCATACAGGTAAGTAGTTCTCGTTTACCTCTTCTTCCAACCTTCAATCCTACATTGTCTGTGATTTTGGAAGGTTGGTAAATTCAACAGTCATAGTTGAGTTGCTTTGGTTTACCGTGTTTTCTCAATGTTAATTCCTAAAGCTTGTGCTCCTTCATTTTCACGCAACGGTAACATAAAGGTCCCTTGCACAGATAATATGGAAATATTTCTATTTGACCGGCACCTATCACTCGGCACCTGCCACTCCAATATGCAAATCCACCATAATTAGCATCAAGTCATCTAACGACAGCTGTGTTCGACAGACGAAATGAAAATCTGACGTTGTCTAAAAATCGACGTCCACAAATGGCAAGCACCCTAAAATTAAAGATTTATCTAAAATTTGAAAAATATACTTCTTTTTTAAATGTTGAATAACATTTACTGGTCAATATTGGTCAAGTCAAATAAAACTCAATGAATTATGAATGCTTGAAAAAATGCCCGCTAAAAATTCAAGAAATCGCGACTTTTATACGTTTACACCATACAGTCATTGTATATTGCGATGCGGGAATGGTAGCTGTTCATTTGTAGAATTCTATGCCGTCCTGACGGAATACAATCTCAGACGTTTGTCTTGGTTTCGGATACTCGTCAGGATCTCTAAAAAGAAAAAAAGAAGCCGCTGCATAGATGAAGAAACCAAGATAGAACACAGTATATGATGACAAGGAAATTGCATTTAGTGGGCAAAGCACATTGAAGGTTACTAAAGCGCCCTTGAATTCAGTATCTTAGAGTGCTTGACTTTCGGAAAGCCCAGGATATATATTTAAGGGATTATTGCTCAGCGCCTCAAATTTTCCGATGCTTTGATCAAGAAAGTTTAATGGTTTTCTTGCCAATATCGAGAATAAATAGGACGGATTCAATATTGAACTTATTATTCGTTCCATGTCCCTGTTATTGTCATTCTTTTTGATAATTAACTGAAAAAAATTGAATATTTGATCTTCTACTAAGGTTGAAAAACTAAGCAAGTTCCAAAATGAGTCTGAGCATTGGTTCATTAAAACATGTAAGACTATAGGATTCCAAATATTTATCCAACACTTCTATTCTGCTTCAAGTTCATCTACAAAAATATAGTTTTTGGCTCAGACATATTCTTGTGCAACAAATATCAGACACGGGGAAATATTTCATTGTGACATAAACCTACTTTATTTAAATCGCACTGTTTACCTGAGCTTTCAGAGCTTCATTGATAAGACGTGTGACGTCATGGCGTTCGTCTGCGCAATCGTACCGATCAGATTCTTGCACACTCTTTCGAACAGTACGTCCATTCTGAAATTCAGTCAGATAAATTTAAAATATCTGTGCTTAAACATTCAGCACATTAACTTTATAAAAAATTTTGAGTAATCAACAACATTAATGGTCGGAGTACTTTCTTTCAAGCCATCATTGTGATTTCATCTTTGAAATTGTCATAAAGGATGGGCATCATATGTAGACGCATGGAATTGTTTTCAAATCACACAATTGAAAGTAGCAATTATGTATGTATGACAAACCTCATCTTCTAGGGTGACATCACAACCATATGAAATCAGAAGTTGCAGGATGTTGATGTGAGCATTCCAAGCTGTCAAATGGGCTGGAGTTTCAGCGTACTGTTACAGAAAAAGATAAGCCACCGAACACAGTGTCACTATTTGAACCAACCAGTCTACATGGCAACTGTGAACCAACGGAGACTTCAACAACATAGGTGTTTATCCATCAAAGTGAAAGTCATTCCATCGAACTATCCATGAAATATCAGGGGTACGTCGACTAAAATGATCTATCTATCTATCTATCTATCTATCTATCTATCTATCTATCTATCTATCTATCTATTTATCTATCTATCTATCTATCTATCTATCTATCTATCTATCTATCTTTCTATCTATCTATCTATCCACACATCTATCGATCGATCGATCGATCGATCGATCGATCAATCAATCGATCAATCGATCGATCAATCGATCGATTATCTATGTCTATGCAGATTTTCATGAGGTCATGCCAAATTCAGCGTGAAACCAAGGCAACTCTGTTCAAAAGTAGACTGTAAACATAATATATATACCGCTATCTCACGTTAATAATTCGACGAACCCAAGAAAAAAGTGGAAATTGAACGGTCATGATTGCACATTTTGTCTGCCATTTTCATTTCAATCACGTAACGTAACGTAACAAAGACGAAAATGAGGCGAGAGCAAACTCGCCTAAATTACAAGCAGGGATGACTATTACCTATTTTACTGCAGAATATGCAAGTGTGAACTTAGAATAACAAGTTACAGTTACCTTATTCTCAGCATTAACATTAGCACCATGTTTAAGTAAATTCTCAGTGGCTTCGCAGTGTCCATATGCTGCAGATACATGCAGAGCTGTAGCGCCGTGCTGCACAGTAAGTGAGGCTACCCACAATTCCCCTTGTTTTGTTCACTCAGACATTTTTTGCTAAAGGCTTTTTCAATTTTATCAGTTTCCTAACGATTTGTTACTTACAATTTAAGTTCAGGATTATTTGTTAAGACTATGTTCCAAAATTATTGATTATGTTTAAAATTCAAGAGTAAATTGAATGAGAAGTTGATGTTTGGAGGTGCTAAAAATTGCACACTTGTCAAGATAAAGTTATCAGCAACTAAGACGGTCTCATCGCACCACCTGTCAGACATGCAAATTTCCTGTGTTACAAACATTAAAAAAAATCTATACCCTTTCTTTTGCCAACACAGATGCAACTTATTCCCTTAGTTCCCTTGAAAATATTGTGTATGGCTGTCAAAAATCTATGTCGACAAAGTTACAAAATTGCTATCTCCTCCGCGGAAAAAGGGTTGATCTTCTCATTATTCACAGTGAGAAATCAGAAAATTATGATGATCAGAACTATGTTGCCAGAATTTTGAAATATGCACCGAGTTGTTCTCTGTACAGAAGAAATTTGCTTCAGTTCTGTGAGTGATCTCCGTGTGTACAGATCATGGAGGATTGTGGGTAGCCTCACTTACTGTGTGCTGTCAGACGAATTAATAACGCAAAGTTCTACAATTTAACCGCAGAAAACACTGTCTTGATAAAATACTGTTCAATCACAATTAATTTTAATCAGTTTCGTCGATCTACTGAGGATTTTGCACGTGAGCGGTTGGTCAGTTCTCCTTTAATTGTGTGGTGATGACTTAGTTATGTCAAAGATGGTAAAACAGCGACAGTACCCTGATCGTCCATGACTGAAACGAGAAACGTGTTTACTTCGCTTTCGCGCCGTTGAAGCCATACAAAAACAGCAATTATCAGATGTCGATATTGAAGTAGGTCTTCTCGTTTCGGAGAGAATCCACTGACAAAGAGAAACACTATCCGACATCTTTGAAGAACCATGCATCCAAAAAACACGGCAAGTATTAATTTGTTTAAAAATATAGCTAAACGCTCTCACAATTAAGTGTAAACCAAAGCCACAGAATATGTTGGAATACTTAAGAATAAACTTCATGCAGATTTCCATGTAAACTGTCTTGTCATTTTGATTGTGGCGTCATTTTTATCTGTACAAAATATGTTGAGAAGTATGATGATTTTTTTCGAACTTTTTTGTTTTCTCTTTAATCCTCTTGTTGAGGGAATATTGTTCTTGCACATACGCTGATCATTGATCATGCGTTGTGACTTTAAAGCGACTAAAATTGTCTTGTTTTGAAGGCAACGCGATCTAAATTCAAGACGAACGTTTATTCGACATCTGCTGATCTAGTAAGAACAATGGCAATTATTTTAACGATTTAGAGGAGCTTAAAAGCGATTTTTTTTCAAAATATTACAACATTAATTTACTCACGTCAAGAGTTCTAGCGTCGATGTCTGCTCCACAGTCTAAGAGTTTGCAGATTGCCGAAGAACTTCCAAACATTGCTGCGACATGTAACGGTGTAGCCCCGGACTGAAAAATAATGGTATAAAAAGAAAATGTATGCATTGTAATGATTCGTAAAACTGTCAATCGCGATTAGACCACTTCGTTATGCTATGCAATGCTCCTGGCTGTTCAAAGCCCCACGATTTCTGGTCTATTGTCCGTCAACCGTACTATAGCCCTTAAACTGCTACTACATTATTCTTTTAACTAACCTCGTACATCATATTTGGATGAAACTGCTCAACCACCATGCACCCGTGTTTTTAAACCAAAGCTATTGTTGCCTTTAACCTTCGTACAGGAGACTGGGAATGAAATACTTATATACGGCATCTCTCTAGTGTCTAATGAAGATTGCACTTTATACGTACCAAATGCCAATCAACATACCGTTTTGTTTCTCATTTTCAGGTCGGCGCCATTGTCCAAAAGTACATCCATGACTTTTGTTCGGTTACATGCTGCTGCTTGGTGTAATGGTGTGGAACCGACCTGCGAAGACAGAACACTCGATGGTATTGATTTGTATGTCACTTTTTTCTGCCGTTTAAATACTCTTTCGTAATGAAATAACATTTCCATCTGAAATAAACAAATTTCAAATAATTGCAAACTGCTTTCAAACGCACTGATTCGAGAAAAGGTCCGCATGAGAGACAAACAAGGACAAAAATATAAAGTTGTAAGACAATGCAATATCGTTGCCTTCTATGTAATATTATCATTATTTGGTTTTGATCTTTTTTCTTTGTTAAGAATAAATGTGAATGTGACAGTAATAGGCATATAAAACTCCTTCTTGGAAGAAATACTCGCATGATAGAGCGAAAGTACTACGGTCATAATTTTAGTTACGTTTGCGTGATAACCTGTCGAGTAACATCGTTACGGAAAGAAAAAGCTTCACTTTCGCATTAGATATTTACCATTACAGACAAGCCTAGTAACCCATAGGTAGATCTTTGAGCTGTCGGAATAAGACGCATTTCTTACCGGAAGAAGATTTTTCGCATAAATATCACGTGATTAAGTAATATGTTTACAGTCTTTACAAATATGCATTTTTTATGGCGTACTCACTTTGAAACACGTATGCAATTATTTATGCCGATGTACTAACTGTGAACTAACCTTTGGCGTCTTGGCATTGACCTCAGCGCCATGGTCTACAAGGAGCTGAACAATTTCTTCATAACCATTGTTAGCCGCTACGTGCAAAGGATTCCAACCGTCAATCTATATTGATTATTAAAATGCCAAGCATTAAGCACGTTATCGATAAACTTAATCATTGGAGTCTGATATGCAAGAAATCACTATCAATAACAACCCTTAACCAGCCATTGTCCTTTGATTGGGTCGAAGGTCATCAATTGTGGAACCATATTCAATTTATCAATTTAGTCAAAAATATTTATAACTCGCAAAAATCAATAAATCTAGCGCGTATCAGTGGGTTATATGCCTTAGTGAACCAATGAGTCTTTCAAATTAGTTCATGCTTGAAGCTGTTCACAGTGGCTATGCTCACATGGTATGGATTCCAAAGTTATGGAGCCAAAGGTATTTTGACTAATGTCATGTTGTGTGTGAGATACGTTACAGTACAGGCTCAATCAGATTAAGTAAATAACGTTTAGAGATGGCTCTTCACCGTTGTTGGTTCTTCCCTGTTGTCTCGTCTCTCTTGATTGGCTGCTGCGGAGCGGGAAGTTTAATAAAAGCGGCACTCTGAGGTGTTGATGTGCATGGATAGGTGACAGTGGCGGAACGAGTCAGACTAATACAACGGGCAAGTATATGTATAGGCTCGGTCTTTGGTGAAGGGACCTTGGTATAGGTAAAGACTAGCGATCTCTTGATCTAGTTTTCAATAGTTTGCTTTGAAGACGAGACGATATTAAATGAGATAACGACAGGAAGAAGAACTTACAGCGCCAGAGTTTGAATACTTTAGTTTCACAGTAACATTTGGGTCACAGTCAGGAACTCCCAAGATAGCCCTTACATTCTCAACGTCACCCCGCTTTGCCGCTTTGAATAATTTCTGAAAGACAGATAACATATCCATCAGTAGTAAAGTAAACGTGGGCAACTGGGATGAAGTAAGAATTTTACACCCCATTT
>LD365617.1:15160-26545 GCA_001465055.1 Ptychodera flava | reverse complement strand
GTGTTCAAATTTTAAAATATTGTTATTCAAAAAGGTAAAATATTTTTTTCAGTATTAATATGAAAATATTTCAGTAAAACCATTTTTAATATCTTTTTGGATATCAATTTTGTATTTTACATGCAAATACCTTTCATTTGATATATCACTCGATAGTTTAAAAGTATGTTTAGAGTAGTTAACAATGAATTTCCTTATTTTATATCACATTTATGCAAATTGGGTACCCATGTGAATTATGCAAATTAGGGGGTTATGGCCCTACTTGGCAGCTCCACATCGTCAATTTACTTGAAGTAGAGATAATAAGCTTTCAAATGATGTATGATGTGGCTGTATGTAAGGTGGGTACATTAAGTGTGAAAAATAGGTGAGCCTGCCGCTCGCCTATAAGGGCTAAGAATGAATGAACCTAGACAAGGGGCCTGAAACAAGGCTGCTGAGGTTAAAAACTGCTGCCCTTAAAAACGAATGGTTCAGACCAATATAAGTTGTTGCAATTATTTTGACTGCGACCCCTGGAAATGCTGTAGAGTTCATGAAGCAATCGCACTCACATACTCACCATCACACATCACAAATAAACTCTTTCACAGCAAGGAATAAATTAGTAAATAGCTAATATCAAAAGCTAAACGACTTTCATCCATTTTGTATCATAATATCGTCAATGTTCATGGCAAGGTTCGTCAAATTTAGTTGAGTCTATCCACATATATATCCCTTCTTTGGAAAGTTTGCTAAAGATGCGATTAATTGATGTAAACATGTTAAATGACTTTTATATAGGTCATATGTATGAAATGTAAATAGCTTGTTAATCAACTGGCAAACTAATATTATAATATAAAAAGTTATAAACGTAGGGCATTTTATCGCGATGCAAATCCAATTCCTACAGCGCCATCTGTGGCACAGGTGTCAGATAAACCAAAGCTCTTGTCCTCTTTTATCACCAGGACGTCCTCCGTGCAACATCGCCAATTTGCTGCTCTCATACCGTCAGTTCTAACATCACCTACGGTAACTATACTACTACTTCTTCACGGGACAATATGCCCGCGATTTGTGAATTACTTTTGGGACATGCTTTCATACGCCGACTAGGGGAAGTTCTACGCAGAAACTCCATCAGTAATAACTGTATGTCGAGCATACGCGTCTACATGTTGTCGAATGGTATAAGTTGAGGTACCGTCAAGTTTACTGAATACATTGAATGTGAGAAACTTTTCGCCTGACACTGTCTTTTCGATATCGGTACAAACGATCAATGAAGGGTACGTGAGCCTATTTCTAAAATGAGATTATTTCGTTCTTACAATATTTACATCGGCATTTCAAGGATCGTTTAGTAGTTTTAGCCAGCTTTTGCGTCATTCCCACTTTACGAACAACATGCGAAACTTCAACTCATTTTCGGACGCGCTGAACAGGCAACTGAGGGGGTTCTTTAGCGGGAAATTTTTTTGTTTTACTTTGGTCTCACGCTGGAATACGGTGGTCAATGCCACCAGTATTTCAATAGAAGAGTTATATCTTATTTAGTTATGTACTCGCCGTCTGAGACCACTTGGGATAAGGTGGTCCGTAGATATCCGAATAATAGAACGAACAGACAAACGTGTTCAGTAAACAACAGCAAAACTCATCCTTATTTCCGCTAGAATCGCCAACCAACGTGCACCCATGAAACAGTGTGTGGAAAAATACAAATATTGAAATTCTAGGTGATTAACAGCGAGACAGCGCGCCTATTGTCAATAAAAAGCACTCGTTCTCAACATTTCTCCGCACTGCGAAAATGTTGTAATGTTAAAACATCCGAATTAAACTGTAACTGAATCCGCAACACAATATTAACCAATGATAAACATGACTCGTTCAGGTTTGCATAGAATACAATGTGGCAATCAAAATTTTCGCCCTGTAAACGATCTTGAAGGTCAACGTGTTTGCGTCTGATTTGAACAACACTAATTATAATATCAAAATCAGTAGTTTTTTGTAAAACTGTGACGTTTCACAAAAATTTTCACTGAGGCTTTATGAAAACTCGATAATACAAATACCATGTAATATCAATTTGTTCAATTGTTCGCAGTGGACAAATGAATTTAAAGTTAGTTTTCGTATGGTGAGTTTTACAGTGATATCTCGAATGAAATGGTTCACTTAATTCTACAGATTATTTGTCAAGCTTTTAAGCTGACTCCGTCCCTCGCTTTGCAGCTCCAATGGGGTTGTTTCCGAGTTCTTTTTACCAGGTGGTGCGGTAGGTAGTGTCCTTTTGACGTATCCTCGTCCTTGACTTTCTCTATGAGGCCCTTGCGCTATTGTTCCTGTGTTATTTTGTCCTATGTACAGCGCAGATCACTGTTGAGTCTATTCACCATTGAACCAGTGCGCATTTCGCTGATTAAGTACATTGTCTGGAGGGGTGGATGGTCCGGTTTTAAGGGCAGCTATGCAACATACCGGTTTCCATAGAATTATATTTTAGTTCTGTGGTAGAGTTCGTCGTCAGCTGCATTCTCTTAAGTTAGGGGGTCTTCCCTAATGCCGATCGATTCTAATTCCTAAAATTAGTTAATATCAGTACCTTCTTGTTCAAATTTTTAGCCACGTGAAGGACAGTGTTCGTCTTTGTAGACTTTGTACCGCAAGAGTGAATTTGACCCGACAGAAGGTATCCCAGTTTAGAGTTAACAGCGGTGGGACCATTTCCGCGAATAATCTTGTCTTCGATCAACTGCCAGAAATAATCTACCCTAGGGAGTATTGCTATTTCAAATGTGTCAGTGTCCGAGCGCGGATGAGCAAAATGTAGCCCTTTCAAATGTGGCAAATCTAGAACTGATTGATTTATCAAATTTCGCATGGGAGCGGATAATTTGGGGACGATCAGTGCTGTTATGTCTATTTTTGTCCCGGATGTAGTATGTAGCGAGAACGTAACTTGATTGACAGACCTTGTTTGATATGTTTTGTCTCCGAACGCAGCAAGTTCAGTTGTCTGCGAGCTATCTGGCGCCAATTGTAACTTTTCCACCATGTCTTTCATGAACGATCTGGTCGCACCTTCATCGATGAGAATTGTTGCTGATGTTACCGAGCGACTTTAAACTTCCATGATGACATTGGATGAGGTCGCGAGGGTAAAGTCACCGACACCTGTTGCAACTGATTTCGTCTGTACTTCTGCGGGCGCGGGTTTAATGAATTTGGCTTTGTGTCGGATCCTTTTTGAGGAGGGTTGCGACGGTGAACATAACGATGTGTGATGTTAACTTTTTCCCTTGCAGTTTCTCCGGGGTATTTCGATTTACAATCAGAAGCCTTATAGTTTCCTAGGCAATTATAGCAGAGGCGGTCATGTTTGACGATTTCAAAGCGTTGATCTGGCGAATTGACTTTGGTACAGTTTAGTGAAGAAGGCGCTTTTTCGCGGTGGCTCACTTTTGGTCAAGAACACGGCAAGGTTGTGTATCTCCATGGCTGGGTGAACTTTTCAAAATAGTTCACATAGCAGCTCTCCGCCCAGCTTTACTCGCATCTATTTCACTGGATATAGCTTCTCTCAGTTCCTGAAGTGACCATTCTCGTGATGTACCATGATCTCACGTTATGAGTTCTCAGACTCTGCTCGGTATTTTTTTCCATGATGAATGGTACGAGGAGGTGACCGTACAATGATTCGTCTTTACCAAACGATTGTAATCCTCGGATGTAAGTTTCAGTGGCGTCGTAGAACTCACGTAAACTGGCAAGATCACCGTTCGGTCTCGGAAGTTCCCTCGAGGCTTTCACATAGGCAGTCGTTACCATGTGGGGTTGGCCTTAGCGTTTAACCAACAGCTCTATAGCATTTGAGTAATTTGCGGCGGTGAGGGAAAGTTCTTCTATTGCGCTGGCTGCTTAATCAGATAGTTGGGCTCGCGTATACGAAAATTTCCAATTATGTCCAGTAACGGGTCGTTGTGTACAGCGGCTTGAACACTATCAAAAAAAGCTCTGCCACCAGAATGTCTCCGGAAAATTTGGCTAAAGCTGGTTTGGGTAACTGTACGTTCTTCACAAGTTTGTTGTTTTGTAACATTGCGGATGTTGGCTTGAATTCTTCAGCCGATGGATCGAGTTTCAATGTACTCTTGGTAAACATTTCGGACAGTCTGTTCAAGTGTCTTCCGCAAACGACTAACCTTTGTTTATTAGCGCTGTGGTAATCATCTGTTTCGACGATGACGGTTTCGAAATCAATATCTTCCGTCTTGTCGATCAGATTTTGGTCTAAAACTTGAAGTTGTTGAAGTTTGGTTGAAGCCAACTTTAACTTTGCTTGGATCGTGTCTAACTTTGCTTCGTTAAGCCCATCTTCTATCTCCATGAGTTCTTCCAGTTGGTTCAGTATTTTGGTCATTTGACCGCTGTGTTCTCTTCTACTCAGTTTTATTCGTTCTTGAATATCCATCTCGTCTTAGTGTACCTGTATCCCGGTCGCGGTAGATACCCAGAAAACAGAATGAATAGACAGACACTCGTGTTTATTTAACAACAGCGAAACTGAACTTTATTTCCGCAAGAACCTCCAACCAACACGTGCCCATGAAAGAAGGCGTGGCACAATACAAATATCGAAAGTCTAGGTGATTGACAGCGAGACAACACGCCAATAAACAAAGGCAATAAACATGCACTTGTTCTCAACACCGTTACTATTGAAGTGCACAGGGTGCTCGGCTTCATACTTGCATAGTATGTTGTTAATTAAATCTTTGCACCGCAAGGCCCTGGGGTTTAATTGACATCTGAAGGTACCAGGTTGTATGACGTCTGACATAAGAAATAATCATAGATTTATATATTTTGAGTCATCATAAAACACATGTCCAAAAAATGGTCCTGTGACCTCATTTAATTGTCGAAATGGCTGCCAATACATGAAGTTTGTGTTTTTTTCAACATATTTGTTATTTTCATAGGAGATCCTATTTAATTGGTCATTTTTCAATACCAAAACATTGTTTTATGTAAAATGAGCAAAGATTGACATAAAATTGTGAAAAAAAATTGTGAAGATACACTGACATTTTTTATCGTTTTGATCTACGAAGTGCAATGCAAATAAAGGCGCTGCATAAGGGTCAAGTAGGTCAAAGCATTATTTTACATAACATCAAGCACCTCAAGTTATGAAATATTTCCTTCGATTAGTAAATATTTTTTGAATCGCATGAAAAACTTGTCCCAAAATATGCAAATAATGACCTATTGAATTATTCAAAATGGCCACCAACATAAGAAATTTCTCCAAATATCTCAATCTTATAACTGATAAAAGAGTAGCTGTCGTCGGTCGCCACTTTTAAATTCCTGTCATCTTTTTCGCTCACAATAACACAAACTTGACGAGGCTGTGCGTATGTGAAAGAATATGAGGTTATTTTGAAGGTCGTATTAGGTTCCCATAGGTTTCTAACTCGATGTTATATAGATGGTATTGCTCTTCAGGCAAGGAAAGGCCTTGACGTCAACGCATTACAATATCAGGGGTCAAACAATCATTGTGCGGCACAAAAGTGACGAGCGGGGTTTAGAGGGTCACGCATTGTTTTGCCCGTTTTCCCCCGAAAAGACATGAGAATAGGGTTTTCACTCTGCTGTAAGCACCTTCCAAGGCTGGCTCATCACTAACTTGAGATGCCGCAGCAAAACTCTATGGTATTTGCAAGGGATAGAGATCTCTAACAAGGAAAGCCCGCTAATAATGCAAAGACGTCACAGTCGAAACCGCTCGGCAAAATCCCCCCTCCTTTGAAAAATTGGTTCAGTACCCAATTAATTTGTTGTAATTATTCCGACTGGGACCTGTCCACAGGTTGTAGAGTTCATGGAGCACTTGCACTCATATACTCGCTATCAGACATCAATACAAACTTTGTCAGAGTGGCAAAGCGCAGAATACATCGCTTAACTGTTCGAAAGACAGCCTCAGAGACAAGCTGTCCTCCAGCACAGCTATCAAACCAGGGTAGAAAATTCAGCAATTTTTTCTATCGGATTCGAACTCACAACTTACGGCATCCCTTTTACATACCGAAGACATCAAAGTCAAAACTACTCGGCCAAATCCAAAACCTAAAAATGTGGTCCAATAACCGACCTAAATTGTTGAAATTATTTTACTGCTCCTCGTCACGCTGTAGAGTCCATGAAGCGCTCGCACTCATACTCACTATCACACATCCCACACAAACTTTATTGGAGTAACGAATTTATTAATGCTGAAGGTCTTTCATATACGTCATATGTCTTAAAGTTAGATAGCCTGTTTATCAACTGGCAAAGTAACATTTAAGCAATAATGCAACCCCTCCCGACCTATAATGAACGAAAGCAAACTTTGTACGACATAATGTACGAGGCGAAGCCGAGTACTAAGGAGTGCAAAGTTTGCTTGAGTCGATTAGGGGCCGGGTGGGGGACATTATTGCTAGTATATTGTAGTTTCGGCAATGCCAGTGAATCAGAATAAAATGAGATTAAAGCCAGGTGAGCATCGTCCAGCATAATCAGCCCTGAATCTGTATACTGTATACATTTACTCGCACTCCACACTGCACTGAGCACGCACGTTCAACACAAAAATGAGCAGTACTTTCTCGGTTCGATTTGGAAACTTAAAAAAAATCGATGTATTTTTGAAGGGAATGAAAAGAAATCGCATCCCCACCATTTATATCGAACTTGAAACATCAACTTTCAATATCATGCCATTCAAAAAGCTGAAACATGATGAAATGCCAGGCATAACGAAAACGGAACGAACGTTCATGCATCGCGACATCTGCGAGCTGCGTGGTATTAGCTGATATGGATATGATCAGTATTATGTCGCTAGTTGTACAGCATTTAATTGCAAACAATATCAAAAGAGTTTAACAATATTATTAAAATGTTTATATTTCATTAATAATTGTGTCTATAAATTTAATGTTCGATGGCTTCTTGGGAAGAGCCGTTGTATTTTGGTAAACGGCAAAACTCGATGCAAAAGGTAAGGTTGATAGATATACTGGAGGGTCTTCGTCGGGAACTTTTCGAAATCGATGATGAAAGTTATCGCAGATTACAGTCTGTGCATCAGAACAACGGGGAACCCACGGTAGTCATGATTGTTGGTCGTAGCTGACCTAGGACCGAGACTTTAAATTACTCGAGTCATTTTTGTAGAAATTTTGGACACAATTTTGTCCTCCAGCAGAGTTATCCACCCAGGGTAGAAAATTCAGTAGATTTTCTATCGGATTCGAACTCATAACTGACGGCATCCCGTTACCTAGCGAAGACATCAAAGTCAAAACTACTCGGCCAAATCCTCTCCCTAAAAATTTGGTCCAATAACCAACCTAACTTGTTAAAATTATTTTGACTACGACTCCTCGACCCGCTGTAGAGTTCATTAAGCACTCATACTCACGTATACTCGCTAGCATACATCGCGCACAATCTTTATCAAACTAATATTATGATACAAAAAATTATAACGTAAGTATGGAAGACCGGTCACGACATGCGACATGCGAGTTTTTAAAACTGCGATCTGCGGTTTGGGTTAGGGTTAGGGGTTAGGCTTAGGGTTAGGGTAGGGGTTAGGGTTAGGGTTTGGGGTTAGGTTTTCTCCCGTAAAAAGCCTTACTTCGCACTCAACCCTTGAGGTTAGGCAAAGGGACAGAAAAATTGTATAAACGGCATAACTTAGGGTTAGTTAGCGTTAGGGTAGGGTTAGGGTTAGGGTAGGGTTAGGGTTAGGGTTAGGTCGCAGATCACAGTTATAGACGCAGGTCGTATGTTGCAGGTCGTGACCGGTCTTCCATACATGTCGGAGTCCTAACGTGGCCGCTATTTCTCCCAGGGTGTATCCATTGTAGAACTGTGCAGAAATAAGCTCGTCTCTACCTCTGTAATCCATCGTTAGGAGGAGAACGAAATGACATGTATGCAAACGCCATTATTAGTTTTGCAACTCGCACGTCCGAGTCACAGTTTAAGAACTCGCATGTCGCAGTTTAAGAATTCCCAGGTCGCAGTTTAAAAAAACTCGCATGTCGCATGTCGTGACCGGTCTTCCATACGTAAGGCCTATTATCGTGAAGCAAATGCAATTCCTACAGCGCCATCTGTGGCGCAGATGTCAGGTAGTCCGCAGCTCTTGTCCTCTTTTTTCACCAGGACGTCCTCCGTGCAACATTGCCCGGTTTGCTGCTCTGATACCGTCAGTTCTAACATCACATTCGGTAATTATATTACTTCTCTGCAGGACAATATGCCCCCTATTTGTGTATTACTTTCGGAACAATCGTTCATAATCCTACAAGGGGAAGTTTTACGCCGCAATGTCATCAGTAATAACAGTATATCGCACGTGCGTGTCTGCATGTTGTTAAATGGTATAAATGAGGGTACCTTATAGTTAGCGAAGGACATCTTATGTGGGAAACTTATCGCCTCATATAGTATTTTAGATATCGGTAAAAACGATGTCTGAAAGAAGCGTGAGCCTATTTCTAAAAAAGATTATTTCGTTCGTGCAATATTTAAATCGGCAGTTCAACAATCACAATTGGTACGTGCAGGTCCACGTTTCATTCGGTGAGTTCCATTGACAAACATATTTGATGTCAGGGATCTGTTCACACTTTGTGTGGTACCATAAGTTACAAACGGAATACAGGAGGCCAAAATCGTCTTTTCTTACCGGGCGAAAGCAGTAGCCAAAGGGGTATGTAGTGGGTCCTGGGTTGGTGTTTATGTCGCCTGCAAACTGGAAAATTTAATGTACAGCCATTTGATAAAACATGAACGCACCACATTATTGTTGTCCTGGGTGTGGTTTCTTTGCTCCCCGGAGTTTTCATCAACAGTATCCTCAAAAGGACTTCATTACTACATTTTGATCACGTATCTGAGACCATAGATCTTTGTTAACGTATGCTGATGTTTTCAACACTGAATAACTTCTTTGGACGAGTGCACAAACCAGTGCGAAAAAGGGAGAGCAGAAACAATACTGTGCTCACTAGCTGCCGCCATATTTTCTAATACCCTTGCGCTTATGCTAACCACTCGAAAACTCAATATTTTGCGCAGTTGTAGTTAACTAGGGATCCTATATATTGGCTATATTGAACTATATATGGGCTAAAACAACGGCGGGGAATGGTTGGGTCGTGGTGCAATCTTTTTCGAAAGTCGGCAAAATGTCGGAATGGATCGTGTTATAAATTGTAAAGAGTTCTATAGCCACCCGCGATGTTTCCCCTGCTTTACAAATCCAGTAACACCGGTGTGATGCGCCATTACAAAGCTGAATGTCGATAAAAGTTCCCGCCTTTGCTACCATTTGCAACAGGTACAGACAGGTCAAAGTACGACTGGCTACCATTACAAATCTTAGGAAACGTTGGTTAATATCGTTTAGATTTCCTTTGATTAAATAATGCGATATGTTATCAGGACTGGCAGAAAAATTTATTGCATGTCAAAAACTGACACCTCTCTGAGGCTTTGTCACTTGTGTCTTGATTTATGCAGATAATACTCCTTTTTATGAAGTCTGATAACCTCTCCATCGATTTATCTTTCAGGTAAGCATCATGCAGAAATGAGGTCTCTTTCAGCTACAGGACTTTGACCCAAGTCGTGCAACGCTGTTGATAACCTGTTGATGTGAAGTCTCAAATGACATACAGAGTGCATTTTGAAAATGATTATCTGAAACTCAGTTATGTGCTATCTCGTTGTTGCTGTTTTAATTCCAGTAGGAAAGTGTAGGCCTTGGGGAGTTGCAATGAATGAAGTTTCGCACATGCAATTAATCCTTGCAGACACCAAACACATGTACAGCTTAATAATGGGCGAGGTTTTCTTGTTTATGTCGTGACAAAATTATATGGGTTTTGTCATGACAAATATTACCGACATTTACTTTAAAGGAGTATCTAAAATAAGCACAGCACATTTCAAAGGACACGTGTATACCATATTTATAGAGAGCGTGACCTTTTGATCGGAAGGAATATATCCTTGTGTGGTATAGTAGTTCATCAACTTGTAGAACTGTGAAATCTATGACTCTTCTTTATAATTTGAGAAAAGAGAGAGGACGAGGTAATATCTCAGAATAACTTCATGCAAATGTTTTGTAGTCACTTTTTAATATTTATAGGAGCATACTCCAGTATATTATTGGGTCCTTATAGTAGGGAATATTGACGCAAAAACATTGAAAATAAAGTTACTATGCACACAAAATTGCATGTACTAACTGATTAAAATGTGATGATTTGAATGGACGAAGCTGTTCACTACTGTCGACAATTGAATACGCCTTTCTTTTGCTGATGGCTAATTTCGTCGTCAAAACACTTCAAGTTTATGCAGGGCTTGATTAACTCTACCTATCTCCAGATTCGCAAATTAAACAACTGTTACCATGTCTGATACTTACCCTGTTTCCAACGGATCCAAAGTTCGAAATGTAACCAACAAAACAACATTGTTTAATTTCGAAGACGATAAGGGTAAACTGTTGCATATGTGATAGTTATCTGACTTAGAGAAAATTCATATGTAAAGCATGTTAAGAGGGGCCCATGATGTCCATACGTTCGAGAATGACACATGTATATATGTCATTGGAGGTAACTAAGTGATTTCTCTTCAAATCATGTTCCTTCTTGCAGTTCAGAGGGTTTGCAAATTTAAAAAGTAGACAAGTGTTCCAAACCAATAAACAGATAATTTGTACATATGAAGGGCCCCTGACGAACAATCAAGCAATTGTTCGTTGGATTTGACTTGGATCTCTACATCTACTTCCCTAATAGTGCTTGTGAGTATATGCTTAACGTCAGTGATACGTCACACTGTAAATGTGTTTTCATGGTATATTATAAATGTTGGTTTTTTAACTAGAAAGTGCTTGAGCACACGCGTGCTTCGTTTTAGGCCGGTATTGTACGATTTTGGAAGAGTAGATTTTTCATTTTATTGAATGACAGTCACAAATTCTCTTGAAATTAAATGTTTGATGTGAGATATCTTATTGGCGGTTGGAGCAACGCATCTTGAAGATAGAACCCTTACGCTTTTGGACTATTACAACTTTTGTAGTCGTCGATTACATAGTACTCGATTCAAACTGTTAAATTATCTCTAGACGGGAATGATAATGATGACGCACAGACAAGGTAATATGCCAAATTTATGAGCAACTTCTAAGTCTTGCAAAATATCGGCCGTGCATTTTGTTGGATCCGTTGCACCATGCTCTCAGCGGACTTGACTTAGCCTCAGTACATACACCATATATTTCAATCTCTA
>LD365614.1:18321-35184 GCA_001465055.1 Ptychodera flava | reverse complement strand
CTATGAACAGTAAATACAGTAGGTAACAGTAATTCACGGGTATATCACGCATAATAAGAAGGCAATAGCGATAGTACATCATTGTATACTATACAATCATTTATATTAATGAGCTTATGCATATTAATGATGATCGTTTATATTAACGAAGACGCCATCTTGTTACATGTTACATGGAGCCATTACCTGCGTGTTGCATACGGTACCATTCATCATACAAACATGGCGGACGCAGTAAACAACAAGGAACAATATAAGGTATCGTCGATCAACTTCAAGAAAAACGATCACTGTTTTACCTTTGCCATTTGAAAAGCCCACATAAAGGATTACAACGAATGACAAGATGGCGATGGAACAGCAACGATGACATAGTGTTTCGCAAGCTCAGAAGCAGCCACGGGTGACAACGTGTCTCTTCATATCGAAGCTTCAATATGGTTCAGAAACAGCTAGTGATCGTACGCGTTGTACGCGTGGCACAGTGCAGTGATGATACACCTTCGTCGTCACCTCGAAACGGCATTTGCAGCGATGTGCATACCGAAATTCCACATAACGAAATGATAACCAGTTATTACGAGTTTATGATGGTATAACAGCAAACTGACATTGACAACAACTCTGAACTAGATGATTGCGAGAGTGAAGTGGTCGGAGAGGCAAATGCAGAACCGGAACGCGGAAGTACTGGTGACTACCGATAGTGGAGCAGCTTTCAACGCCATTGATTCTCACGTAAGTAGTCCAATATTTTGATATGTTGCATATTCTTTTGCGTGATTAAAAATAACTATTCACATCCTAAATTCTTTAAATCAATTGCTCAGTCACCCCTCACTTTTAATACTTTCTGCATGCACTGTGTTTTCTCAGCAAAAATTAAAAAGGTATTGAACTGTAGATGCGTGTGTTATTTGCCCTAAATTATTTATGCTCGGACAGCATAGTTTGTTTCTAAATGCATGAATGGACTGAATTTGATCGAGTCAATTGCAAAAATCAACCATCTACTGCACAGAGTATTGATCGACATAATTCCATAGGTTGGTTTTTACATGACATACAGGCTTCTTTAAAACCATGTTGCTTTGTCAGTATGTAGCTCAAAATTACATAACCAATGATTGAAGATTTTCAATTTAGACATTGTTACAGTACACAACGAAACTTGCGTTCAGACTCGGCGAGTTTTTGACGGCGATTAGACGCGTTCAAGGCGCGTCCGAGACGCGGCTAAGACGCGTCTAAAACACGACCCTTCCAGCTCATTATCTCACAATGGAAAGAAGGTCATGAGTGGCCTTTGTTATGTAAATACAATACTCCACTACGTCGCGTTTTTGTCACGTTCCAGACGCTCCAATTCCTTTCGTCTACTATGATAAAATGTTGTCTAATCTAGCAACTTTTTGTCTAGTCGATGTTTTATAGTGCAAACATTTGGAGAAAAGTCCGATTGATTAGATGTTGTTGCTCCAAAACCACCCAGCTAAACTCATTGCATTACCGATATCGAGTTGACCTAGCTGTGGGTCCATAGCTGTGGTGTTTTCAGACGGGATTCATGCCTTTTACGGGCTGGTTTTGACTTTTACGATTTTAACCCCGCCACCACAGCTATGGGATATTCCATAGACTAGCGTCCAAATCCGCCGCAAGCACCCTTTGCGCAAGTTTGCTCGACGATCTTTCGAAAAATTTTCCATCCAAATTACAAATTGCCAACACTCATCGACAGCTTGGTTATTAGGGACTCACCAGAACAGAAATCCGCTCAAAATTCACTGAAATATCGCCTTTTTTCTAAGTTTGCGCGACATGACTACACGGAGACCGCCATTTTGCTAGCGTAAAACTGTTGGTCGAGGATCCCTGCAGTACGTCACTACAGTGACGTAGCGGTGACCTCTCAACTTCTGAACACAAACTAACTTACGGCCAGCATCCGCGCGGCGCGCCCCGAATAATCATAGATCCTAGGACTGAACTTTTTTCCCCCCCAAGTAAAAGTTTGGTTTCAGTTTTGTGAGACTGGGAATGTCCATAAGACGAACGATGGTCATCGATATCATACGATGAATCTCTCAGTTTGTGTTTAGAAGTTGAGAGGTCACGGCCCTACGTCACTGTAGTGACGTACTGCAGGGATCCTCGACCAACAGTTTTACGCTAGCAAAATGGCGGTCTCCGTGTAGTCATGTCGCGCAAACTTAGAAAAAAGGCGATATTTCAGTGAATTTTGAGCGGATTTCTGGTCTGGTGAGTCCCTAATAACCAAACTGTCGATGAGTGTTGGCAATTTGTAATTTGGATGGAAAATTTTTCGAAAGATCGTCGAGCAAACCACAGTCGCTCGAGAGTTATTCAGCTCTGGGACTAGTCGCCCCATAGACGAGTATACAGAAGCGAGAAATACCTCAAGTCTGGAAACAGAACGGCTATAAAAACCACGCCATGTCACATTCCGTGTCCGATTTCACTGTGAAAATTAGCAAGTTCAACTATCATGCAACCGTCGATCGTTCGCTACCATTGTAAAAATTCATACCTGATACTTTATCTGATTCAAAAACGCTCGTTTCGTGTGATTTTCGGCCGAATTCGACGGACAACTCGCCAAAACCTGGGGGTGAGCAACATTCCGGTCACCTCTTGGGTACCTCCACTTTACTGACGTTGGCGCAGCCTATACCCATGAGGGTTGACTGGAATGTTGCTCACGCTTATGTTTTGGCCAGGTGTCTCTTGAACTCGGCCGAAAATCACAGGAAATGAGCATTTTGTAAGCAGATGAAGTATCAGGTATGAATTTTCGTGTGATTTTCGGCCGAGTTCAGAAGACACGTCGCCAAAACATAAGGCATGAACAACCTTCCAGTCACCCCTCATGGGTACGCGGCGCCAACGTCAGTAAAGTGGAGGTGCCCAACGTCCACTGTGAGGTGCCCGGAATGTTGCTCACGCTTATGTTTTAGCGACGTGTCCGTCGAATTCGGCCGAAAATCACACGAAACGAGCGTTTGTGAAGCAAATCAAGTACCAGGTATGAATTTTGAGAATGATAGGGAACGGTCGACGGTTACATGATAGATGAACTTGCTACTTTTCACGGTAAAATCGAACATCGAAGTTGACATGGTGGCAAAATCCCTATACGAAATAGCCATTCTGTTTCCAGACTTGAGGTATTTCTCGCTTCTGTATACTCGTCTATGGGGCGACTAGTCCCAGAGCTGAATAACTCTCGAGCGACTGTGAGCAAACTTGCGCAAAGGGTGCTTGCGGCGGATTTGGACGCTAGTCTATGGAATATCCCATAGCTGTGGTGGCGGGGTTAAAATCGTAAAAGTCAAAACCAGCCCGTAAAAGGCATGAATCCCGTCTGAAAACACCACAGCTATGGACCCACAGCTAGAGTTGACCATGCGTTGTTCTCTATGCATGTCCATGAGAAAGACATTATCGAATGGCCTGGACCGATGCGACGAAGTAATTGATAGTACATGAAATCAAAATCTTTCCTTCTGAAATATTTTGAATATCGAAATACCGAAAGTACTAGTATGTACAGTCGTGGTATGTTGACAAAATGAACAGAAACACTGTTCATTCATGTGTCTGCGAGCTTTTAATTACACTGTATGCATATATATTATTGCCTGATTACTGTATTACTGTTTAACCCTTGCGTCCATTTTACACAGGCATAGGAATAAAAAACACCAAGAAACCACAGCCCACATAGGAAATAAAATTTATTACGAAAACACAGATCTTGTATTTTTCGTCTTTTCCTTTTTTCATAATCGTTGCGAAGTTGCGTTACGCGTTAGATGAAAGCCACGCAATAAAACAGAGTGATTAGTTAATGAGTAGGCCTACGTTGTTACGAAAAATCATTTCTACGCAGTTGTAATTTGTTACTCGTTCGCGGCATAATTGTCGAGCAGGTGATAGTCAAGGGGCTGAATCGATACTAAATGCGGTCTCACATTTATTCCGCACCGTTTGGAGAGGTAGCACGTATAACTTATTGTTAAAAACGTAACGATTTAATTCCCATTTGAGTAAAATAACTCGACAGTTGTAAATGGAGTTCATGTTCAAATCCAATCAAAATATTACCTCTGCTCTGGCGGAAATCAACCATAGGCAGGCTTTACGCAGCTTTCCCGCAATTTCGATGATCATGTCATGTCCGCAAACGACATTTTACGTCTTCATTGTCATTATTTGCAATACCAGGGAAATGAAGACCATCGGAAACACAGAATACCAAGTAAACATTTAAAGTATTAAAAAGGAACTTCCAAATATAGAGGGAATGGCTCGGCAATTTCAGGGTTGCGTTGTACCAAAATTCTGAATGAAGTCACAAATGCGAGTTCGGAGTCTGGCAACAAACTTTTATTAAATACATTATCATTCGATCACTGTGTTATTGTTTTAACCACTTGCGCCCTTTTTACACAGGCATAGGATGAAAAGACCAAGAAATGACAGCTATCATGGGAATAAAATTAATTAAGAAAACCAGCTTGTATTTTTTGTCTTTCCTTTCTTCATAATTTTTCCGAAGTTGCGTTGTGCGTTAGATGAACGCTACGCAATAAAAAAGAGTGATTAGTTGATGAGTACGTTTTTACATTACATTACACTTTCTACCTTCATTGTTTTTACGAAAAAATCATGTCTACGCAGTTGCAATTTGTTACTCGTTCGTGGCATAATTTTGTCGAGCAGATGATGGTCAAGGGGCCGAATCGATACTAAATACGGTCTCGCAGTCACATTTCACCATGTGGAGAGAGTTAGCACTTTATAGCAGCTACGGTATTGTTAAAAACCCAACGATTTCATTCTAATTTGAGTACAATAACGCGACAGTTGTAAATGCAATGCATGTCATATGGTTAGGTCGAAAACACTGGCGCAAAGTAAGATAAATAACCCTCGAAATTATCGAGAAAGTGTAGATCGCATCGTAATTGCAAAAGCATGGCCGCCATGCACGTCATGTACAATGACCTTTGGACTCTGCATGACCTATCACATACGCTGTCATAAAAGTGTCATAAATATTGTCGATCAAAGTAATTTAGAAAACAACTGCAATATTCGGCAAACAGGGTTTAAATCTTATTTCGTTTCCCTTGTTTGAAATCATGACAGAAACATTTCATTGTAATGTGAACGTATGCGAAATTTACCTTTGGCGGAAATCAACCATAGGCAGACTTTGCTGTTCCATTTTAACCAAGGCAATTTCGATGGATATGTTATCTCGTGTTGGCAGTCAACAACGCTTTCAGTGGTGACTCAACATACTCTGAATTTTGTGGAAGAATGTATCCTTAAAAGGTTGCCTTGTCAGTTGCGTCAATGATAATCTGTGCTCTTACGCTCGGAGAATGATAACTTGTCGGCATTCACTGTCGGCAAGCGAAACAGAAGTGCAGCGAAGACAATGTCGTAATTCTACTGGTAATGTGCTGTATTGTACATGCTGTTACGCAATGAGATTGATTGGGAGAACAAATGTTCATGTACTTTTATAAGTGCACATTCATGAGCAGCCCTGGACATTCATGACAATGCATACACATTAATAAATACGAATGATTTCTTGAACTCTCTTTTATTTTCGTATCGATAGCGATAAAAAACCAAATGAAATACAAAACTCAAAAACTCAGAAAAAAGAGTTGCTGAAAAACGTCTTTTCCTAATCTAGCACTAAATACTATGAAATACAAAGAAAATCTAAACTACATAAAAAAAAATTGGTGAAAAACGTCTTTTCCTAATCTACTACTAAAAACTGAAATACAAAAACTCCAAAAGTACGAAAAAAGACTTGCTGAAAAACATCTTTATATCTACTGGTTTCCCATTCTATGTAATGCTGCCATTTCGTCTCTGAGTCCCTTGTCTATGGCGTCCATGCAGCCCTTCCACGTGCTATTTTGCCTACCTAACGGTGTCTGTTCTGGGTAATGCCCAAACACAGCATTTCTAATCTTATTTAAACGTCTCGGACTCAAGGCTGTTTTTTTAGGGGTGTCCGTTTTACTATGGTTTTTACCGGAACAATTTTTGCCGTAGCGTTCTTCCGGGCTATAAATTAAAAATGCTAAACGCTTTGCAAAATTTTTCATTGAACTCGAACTTTCAAGGCAATATGATAAATACGGAGGGGGAATTTCATCATCACCAGCGATTGGAGGATAAGCTAATGACAGTTCTGTTGGCTGCTGAAGTCAAGATTGCGTAAATATCCTGACCATGCCGCGATCGAGCGTATAAGTAGCAGAGGTCACGGGACGGGTCAAGAGATGTCTGTGACACTGCAGTTGATCATACGAACACAAGATGTACCAGAATAAATTAAGAAATTTATGGAAAGCTTATTCTTTGAAAAGACGTTTTTACTTCTCATTTTTTACATGATTGATTCAAAGGTCGTGCATGCTCTGTGTTCAGTTTTATCGGTTAAACCAAAGCAAGATCTGCCAAAATACGTGAATTTATTTCCCGTTCTTATGATCGGAATTCCAATGATCAGACAATACTGGTTTGAGTACTATTATCAAAAGATACGTACTTGCTAATATTTTTCGGCGCAAATGGCAATTACGTCCCAATGTCATATTTGAGATATCAACTGTTCCACAACACGATCGCATACCAATAGCACACTCTGTCATAACTCTTTGCGCCAACGAGCATAGCATCGTGTTTACATATTTTACATGCGGAACGGTAAATCCTTGTGAACGTCCTCTGCTGAAAAGTGATCAAGGTCGGATGTCTTGCAACAAGTCTGTGGGCTTTAGAAAATTTCATTTTTCACAATATACCTGTGCTTTGAAGCAGTCTCCACATGATCATAAAAAAAAACATGTCTCGTATGAATTGTCTTCCATTATATCGATCAGTAAATTATTTTTGCTGTATTCATTTCCTATTATTCTATGAGGGATAATCAATTATATTTATCGAAACAGTTGTAGAAATGCTATGTTAGACAGAGACAGAGAGTTCTAAAAGTCATGTCTTTATTGTTCTCTATCCATGTGCGTATCCCGTTCTTCTGTAACTGGTGCTGTATGAGCAGCGGACGGGCCGCTGCTGGGTCGATGCATTGCGTGTACATGTATATTTTTTCCCCGGGATTTTTTCATGATACAGTATGTCCCATGATGTGTTTCAAAATCAGGCATAGCAAACTGTTAACCACTTCCGTGAAATGCCTACCTAATTTCCTGGTAGAAAAATGTAACCGACTATTTTGTGATGTCCGTAAGGACTTTATTGTGAATAAGTAAAAGTGTGGTTACAAATTTAAACTCATGTGCAACGTCTATAATTATAGAGCCCTCCAGGGACAGCGTGTCCGTCGAGTTGGCCGCAAAACCTGAAACGAATTCGGGCAAAAGGTCAATCAAACAGAACATAAAACCCATGGAGAGCACTGTCTGTCACTGGTACTTTTCTTTTCTTTGTTTTTGTAATTATATTGCATTGGACCTGCGAGGTATAATTTTCTCAGAACGGGTTAGTTTTACCCGGGAACACAACTTTTTTAAGTTACCTGCCCTGGTAGTTGGTTGCAATGTCCACGAATTTCGAACACTGTCTATTGTAAATTTTCAAAGCTAGTAAAATATCCGTGACAGACTCGATGAGGGTGTCTCCATGTGAACGTCCTTGAACCCATGACCGCGACCGTCGATTTTTATGCGTTCACTATAATCGTACGTATTTGCGTGTAGCGTTGGATGGGCGATACCATTTTCACGAAGTGGTAAAAAGCAGGAGTATGCAAAATGTCGTTGCCCAGTCACAAAGAAATTCAACCACAAATCGCAGTGAAAATGCAATTCATAGGATTTCGATCAGTTATAAATTAAAACTTGGAAAGACCAGATATTGTCCATATTATTTCATTCTTTAATTATTATTGTGAGATAAAGTGAACGTCCCTCCTGAAAGATAGTCAAGGCCGGAGGTTTCGTAACAAGTCTGAGAACGTGAATTGTTCACTTGTAACATGTCAGCGGTGTGGACTCGGCGACCCGGTCGTACGAGGCTCTGAAACAATTCTGAAAAGACTAAGCAAGACAGAGACTGTAGAATTTTGTCTTTTGTCCGTTCATATTCCTTGTTCACTGGCATTTGGCAAAACGAATGTCCCACGTATATTTCTTAGTCACCACACGATGTTTTTATAAATGTGCTATAGGCTATAGCTTCATGTGTACTTCGTCAAATCGCAATATCCCCATTCTTGCGAGCCAGAGCAAATCTCCGCTCCAGTGACCTACGCAAAAACGGGTAGCGCTAAGCTATCGCCGTAAAGAGGCACGTGAATTACGACGATGAATATCCCCAGCTATTTATCGAAACAGTTGTAGAAATGCTACGTTAGACAAGGAAAGAGAGGTGTAAAAGTCATGTCTTTATTGATCTCTATATACATGTACCTATCCCGTTCCTCTGTAACTGCTGCTGTGTATGAGTGGAAATTACGCTGGCTGGGGCTATGACATTGCATGTGTTTGAGGATACAGTATATCCCATGATGTGTTTCAAATTCTGGCTTGGCAAAATGTTTACCACTTCCGTGAAATGCCCATCTAATTTCCTGGCAGCACAAAAAAATAACCCATTGTTTTCTGATGTCCGTAGGGACATTGGCATGTGAATTAGCAAAGTGTTGACTACAAATTTCAGCAACGTCTACACGAGGGACACTGTGTCCCCAAGGCAACGCAACTCTACGTTGGCCGTAAAACTTGATAGGGTTTCGGGCAAAGAGTCAATCCAAATTGAGACAATTTAGAGATACCAAATGAAATTGACAAGTTGATGAATATTTTCTTGACTACGTCAAAAAAACGGTAACTCTCACTTGAAAAAATTCTGGTGCAACATACTGGCATGCTTCAGACAAGTTAGCGGTGCGTTTTTTTGCATGACCTCTGGTGCATACAATTTACATATATGAATAACAGTCGCGTTTTGGACGCGTCCTAGACGCGTCTGAGACGCGTAAACGCGTCTCACACTGAATATTGTCGTGAAAAAGTCACGTCGGAAACGCGTCTTTCTGAACGCAAGTTTCGTTGTGTACTGTATTTGCCAATGTACAGAATGTAGAAATAGGAAAATCTGCCTTGCAGTAGACTAAACAAAGGACACAATTTAAGAGAAGTCATATTTTGTTTAATAGTGTTATTGTTAAGCTTATTGAATTACACAATTGTACATGCATATTAAAATATATACAACTATTGCATACAGTGAACCTAGGATACTATTGGAGGGGGGGGGCATTTATAATAATATGAAGCTTTGCAGAACATGCAGTATATAGATAATTTATTGCTTGTATTCTTTATTGTAGAGGAGAAGGCAAACATAGTGGTCTGCAATATTTAAGACACAACAGAATCATACCAAACACATACAAGATGTTCTGGACGAAAAGCTGTACTTCAAGCAGATGGATTCTTCATCCTAACTGATGATGAAAAGAAAAACCAGGAGCTACATGTCTCTTTTCAAATCAACTTTGATGGTGTAGCACTTTTCTGTTCATAAAAATTCAGTGTTTGGCCTGTTTACATTGTTGTGAATGATCTCCCTCAAGAAAGGTACGGAATGCTACTGAATTTACAGGTAATATCCTAAGTACAGGCTATTTCTGCTTGACCACGTTACTTACAAATTTGTTTCATTGTGTACAACAAGTATGAAGGTAAAGTGCATACTTTATTGTCCCAATCCAGTTTTCTGTTCAGATGTGTGTGTTTGCAAAAGGGTAGAACATCTTGCTGTCATAAATCAATTTGAAGAGATGAAAGAAAAAATTGTGACTGACAGTCTTTTCACTGTTCCATTCCACATATTTAACTTTTACATAAAGAAAAACAAGCAGTTGTGGCCATCCCTGTAAGCCAAATTTTATGAGGTAATGGTTTCCGTTGCTACACTCAACAAAGATTGTAACTTTGTTTGTCACGTTCCTAATACATTTGAAAAAGACTGATTTGGACCATGCAATGTGTCTGATTTAAAATTAAATAAAGATGAATTTACTGTATATTAAATATTTTGTAGATGCAGTTTTATTTAATATCAGTGTTTCATCTAGGATGGCATCAACAGGGGGGTCCCCCTTTACCAGAAAATTTAGGGGGGATTTCACCAGTTCATGCATGTGTTTTACCTGTATCTCTAAGGTGTGACTGGCGCCATTTCATGGGGGCAGGTCCCCCCTTGACAAATTACTGGGGAGGTGCCAACATGTCAGCTGAGGGGAATCCCCCTGTCCCCTCTCTAGATGAAACACTGTAAAAAAATCATGCATGATTGCAAACAATGATATAGTTTTTGAAGTGCAGTTCTTGTGTAAGAAGAACACAAACTTAGAACACTTTGTCATCATGCTATTTCATAGTCATGCGAAGGCAAGTTGTGTCAGCTCAATATGTAGTCTCCTGGATGAAATGGTTGAGCATTAAAGAACATGTGAATACCACAAGTTGGCACAAGCAATGTGTGAAATAGATGTTGCTGTCTCAATCTGTGGCAATTTCACTCCCTGATTTCAGAAGTCAGTTAGCCATCCAGTCGGAGTGTACACTTGAAGCGTACCCACACTATCCATATATCTGACTTAGACTCTGCTGTAAATTTTCTTCGCAATTTCTGACTTTGACTGCAGTTATCTGCTTAGAGTGCACAGCAGTTAAGTTTAGACTCTGTAATGATGAACTCTGGCAAAGACCATGGCTATTGCAAAGTTATGTAGGTTTCGCATAGCCTTGGAACTGTTGACAATTCTAACCTTACACTCTCATGAAGATTTGCAGCACAATTGTAGGGACTGAGCGTACTCGGACACTACAAACTATTTCTTGGGGCAGCTTCGTTCAAATTTTTTCTTACCTGACGCATGTGCAGTAGGATTCAAGTATATGCATTTACTACAAATTTTTCCAAAATCATACTTTTCACAGGGTCTGAGTATACATTACATCTACTTTCCAGTATGTTTTTTTGGTAAGGGTAAAGATGACATCCAGTACCTAAGTTGCAGACCTTTGCTTTTGTCGTTCTTGTTTTTCTGGTTTAAATATTTCTTGAATTTACCAATTCAAACTGAATGTGAGCACACTGTCCTTGACGGTAATTTTGTACTGATGTTGTTCTCAGCATCACAAACATATACGCCTCTGCTATATATCACAGCAAGTAGTTATATTTGAACGCCTCTTAA
Organism: Ptychodera flava; assembly: GCA_001465055.1. Classification (NCBI taxonomy): domain Eukaryota; kingdom Metazoa; phylum Hemichordata; class Enteropneusta; family Ptychoderidae; genus Ptychodera; species Ptychodera flava. Next base: position 23,894 of record LD365614.1, on the reverse strand, counting down.
TGGGATCCTCGTTTTTTGCAAACCCGGAAGTGTGTCTCGCTCAATGCATTTCCTATCGATAGCGAGGGAAACTGCCTGTGTTCCATGCATCTTTTTTCAATGCCAGTGCTTGCAACATTAATTGTGCAAAATTTAAGGCGATATGCTCCCATGTGATGGAAAACCTCTCTTATTCTAATATGGATGTCGTTGACTTCGGACTTATACCGGTAAGTGTGATGTCTATGCAGCTGCAGTGAGTTGGGGTTGGTGCACTTATAATGCAATCTTTGTCCGTCTGTGGTCCGATATCTCGCATAGCGCATAAGACCACTAGAAAGATTGCTATAGAAACCCGTATTTCAACTCTGTAGTTGTTTTTAGTTGAATTCATTGCTTATCGATCGGAGAGGTTTTTCAAGGATTGGGAGCCATGGCAATGCAAATCTATATCTTTCTCTGTACTACGCCCTTTTAGATTGCCTCTAACTCCTGAAAACAACGGTAGAAATGAAAACCACACGGTCAATTTGCAAGCCAAGGGTTCAAAGATAATTTTCCGCATGCAGGAAAATTTGGCCACCAATTAAAGTTTTTGTCTCAAAGCGTTAAAGTTGAGTATGGGAAATTTGTATTGCTGGAAGCCTTTTTATTTGCCAAGGACCTAAAAGCTGCCACCTGATTGGCCCAAACGATGGCATAATGTACATTGCAGATACTATGATAATGATATAACATTATTGAAAGTCATTAACTAGTTTTATTTCAGCCAATTCCTTATTTGCATATGTAATGAACCTTTCTAATAAGGGATATATCTGAATTGACTCAAGCAAAGTTGATTAATCTTGCTACATACATTTAAGAACATGTTATTGAAATTCGTTAAGCAAAACAAGTTTGCCGTTCACAAATTTACTCTGAGCAAAGAGTTGCCTTTGCCCGAGTGCTTTCAGAACATGGTGCTGGAAGTTTATTTGGTCAACCACAGCCTCTCTCCAGTCACTCATCTTGTCAGGTGATTCCAGCTGAGTGTCCACCTCCTCTCATTAGGGGACGTTTCCATCTAAAAAACAATGCATATTCAATGCACATTCACCCCTTAAAATAGGGGTTTCAAGGGGTATGGAGCTCCTAATTAAAGTTATTTACCATCTCGTAAGCTGTTTGCAATATGTGATTAGAGATAGCGATTAAGTGGGTGTACAGGGAAGACATCTCTGCCTTACACACTTCACTCATACAGATAATCGTTCGCCTTGAACTTCTTTGAACCATGTGCCCTAATTTTCACAGAATAGGACCTATAAATATACTACAAGCCATATGTTAGTTCAAATTAATAAGAGTAGGAACAAATTCCGATGTCCTGAAATGATAATGCTGTTGTCTAAATTTACACGAGACTGAGTTTGTGCCGCTTCACTGTACAATACCTTTGCATAAAGTAGTACCGGCCAAGCTATTGGTATCTGAAGTTGTTGACTAAGCGTTATGTAATGTCTGATTATATCTGATATAACTACTTTAGATTGCATATTATCAGTGCAGAAAGAGCCCAAAAAAGTGCACTGTTTTTTAGATGCAAGCATCCCGTCATGTGGAGTTGTCCAAACTTTCCCCTTAAGCGTGATCTTGTTTGTAAGTTGAACTTTCTTTGTATGTTGTTTGATTCTTGCATATTCTTGCTTCTTCTGCTTGTTTATTAGGTTTGCCATTTTCTTTTCCTTCAATACTGCCTGTCTTGCCTTGAACTTCTCTCTTACTTTGGGGGCATACTCTCTGGCTTCCTTCAGTAGCTTTGATTTCTCTTCTGCTGTCTTTTCTGCCAACCATATACCGGTAAAGCTTCAAAGGCCATAACTGTGGCAGCAGGCTTTTGACGCACTAACATATCTAGAACTGCAATTATCCCGTTCTGACACAAGATTGGTAGTTGGTACATTGGCAGCTTGTTTAACAGTGTCTTGTGATAGTTGCCAGTATTTGCCCCTTGGCAGTTGGTCAGCAGCTTGTCTAATATGAGAAACAAAGATCAGTGCATGGTTATTTCCAATGCTTGCTGAGTCAGACATTCGAGTTCGGTGTCACCAGTATCTGCCAGTAGCTCTTCGTAGATAGCATCTCTATGAATGTCTACATCAGGCAACAGACACTCTCCTTCCATGAGTGAAGATGCATCTTGGCACCATCTTTCAAATGACAATTTAATTTGAAGCAAGTAGGTGTTAAGATCCAGTACACTTTGCTTTGCTTCACATAACCTCCAGAATGGCCCTGTTATTACTTTGTTTATCAACCCCAAGCCCTCAAACTGACGATATGTGTCTTCTGTGTGATGTTTTCGAAGACTGCAGCAAGAAGATTATTTGGGTTGGGCCACTTTTCAAGAAATTCTTCGATATGTTTTCTATGGTAATACCATAGGGGAAAGAAGTCAGTCCCCTGGGGTGGGGAGGGAGTTTTTTTGTGCAACGGTTTACTTCATTTGATTTTATTAATTTTGACTGTGATATTTCAAATCAAGTTCAAGTCCAAACCGTCTGACTGCTTTCTTTGTTACTACAAGTAATTTTATTAATTTTGACTGTGGTATTTCAAATACAGATTTCGACTCCACATCTGACTGCTTTATATATCACCGACAAGTCCTTATCTCCTCTCCAACTTGTGTATACGCCACTGTAATTGCTCCGAAAACATTGCCAACTTGCTAATCCGCTGTCGGTATCAGCGGATTAAGTGATTGAGTCAACACCACAGCCGTCCCACACGCATTAAAATAAGGAAAGGGTTGAAGATCACAGACACAGTGTCACGATGTCGTCCGTAAAACTAGTGGACGCTTAAAATATTCATGAATTCGTAAATAAACAGGAAGGTAAACAACTAATTATTCATAAATAAACGATAAAGGAGCTCCCTAGTGACCGCGGCCATTGAGAGAAATTACTGAAGAAAGTCGAAAACCTGAAAGCAACAACCTCGCGACCGGTCGTGTAGACAAATGTTGGCAAATATTCAACACTTTACACTAACAGTCACGACCTCACGATCGGTCGTTGAGAAAAATTACCAGGAAAAAAAGTCAAAGCCTGAAAGCCATAACCTCATGACTGATCATTGAGAAAACGTCGGGCTAAATTCAACACTTTACAGCCACGACCTCACGACCCATCGTTGAAAAAAATTACCAGGAAAAAAGTCAGATTCAAAGCTTGAAACCGTAACCTCATGACCAATTGTTGAGAAAATGTCGGGAAAAATGAAACACTTTACGGCCACGACCTCAACCTGCCGTGGACAGAAAATGAAGTCGAATACCTGACCAATAGTAGAAAATGACATTTTAAAACCAAAACATCGAAAAAGAATGGATTTAATTCAACTTGTCGGTCACTTGTCGGTCCTTGTCGGTCTATTGTCGGTCCTTGTTGGTCCTTGTCGGTGCTTGTCGGTGTTTAGTATGTCTGCATGTTGACCACATGTGGTTCAAAGGTTCCGCAACTGGGGTCAAATGTTGTTCGACAAGCTTCGCCCGCGGATAAAAATTATTGACCCCGAGCTGTCGATATGATTCTACAACATTACAAAGTTACTTTACCCCATTAAAGCTGTACCCACGACAGCAAAAAAGTGGGCATCAACTTGTCTGAAACAAGAAATGAACAACGTAGCTTAGCTCGGTTCTGAAGGTATTCGAGTAGGGTCGCGGGTCGAGGGGTGTCAATAGCCATATAGGGCAGCTTCTGGCTATTGACACCTGGGTGTCAATAGACACTCCGTATTCCCAAAAGAACCTCCACCATGTGCACATCGTATCAACAAAACATCTTGAATGGCAAGGAACACGACTTAGACTTCCTAGTATTACCTCCGGTATTTCAAGGCTTACGAATTTGCTTACATTTTCTTGCCTGTTCTCGTTTAAAATGTTAGTGTGTTTTTCCCTTCTGCGTCCATGTCAAGCGTAAGTTATAGTATTTTCCCCACAGACGGACAGCTTTGTAAAAACGTCAGCGGCTGCGTTTATGTTGTACGGCACAACAGAGGGCCACGCTGACTTTTATATATTTTCGCTGTATTTTTATGCACTTTCCACCATTATCATTCTTCAAACTCGCAACTCAACGACGGCAGAACATAATATGAATGAGCGAAAAGCATGGACTTAGCTTTTTAAAGTCCTAGGGTAGGAAAATGCAGTCAGGAACTAAATCTATGTCATCAAAAATTTTGTAACGTTGCTGTTCTCCTTCAGGCCGTTCAGATTTATTTTTATTTTTTTCTGAGCTGTCTCTCCACATGGCTGTTGTTTTTGACTTTTAACTTTTCTACATTTTCTCTCCTGATCGGTCGAACGGTAGCCTAGTTGATTTCATAACTGACAAGGAGCTTCAGTTTCTCTCCACGAGAATATTTTAAGCGTCCACGGTCGTAGATTTCAGGTTTCTGATTTTTTACGGTGTCCGTGGGGACTTATAGGTTTGGTCATGTCCGTGCGTGCCTCCGTGCGTGCGTGCGTGCGTGCATGTGTGCGTGCGTGCGTCCGTTCACGCAGATATCTCAGAGATGCAAGAAGCGATTTCATTCAAACTTGGTACAAGGATTACTTCATATGTCATACAGATGCACGTTGATTTGTTTTGTGATACGATCCAATATGGCCGCCAGGCGGCCATTTTATTACGACTTTTTCATGTACAGAGCCATAACTCAGACATGTTTTAACCGATTTCATTCAAAGTTGGTACAAGGACATTGACCAATGTCATAGATATGCACGTCAATTTGTTTTGTGATACAATCCAATATGGCCACCGGGCGGCCATTTTATTACGATTTTTTCATGTACAGAGCCATAACACAGACATGTTTTAACCGATTTTATTCAAAGTTGGTACAAGGACATTGACCAATGTCATAGATATGCACGTCAATTTGTTTTGTGATATGATCCAATATGGCCGCCAGGCGGCCATTATATTACAATTTTTTCATATACAGTGCCATGACTCAGACATGTTTTAACTGATTTTATTCAAAGTTGGTACAAGGACATTGACCAATGTCATAGATATGCACGTCAATTTGTCATGTGATACGATCCAATATGGCTGCTGTGTGGCCATTTTATTACGATTTTTTCATATACAGAGCCATAACTCAGACATGTTTCAATCGATTTTATTCAAAGTTGGTACAAGGACATTGACCAATGTCATACATATGTACATCGATTTGTTAAGTGATACGATCCAATATGGCCACTAGGCAGCCGTTTTATTACGATGTTTTCATGTACAGAGCCGTAACTCAGACATGTTTCAACTGATTTTATTAAAAGTTGGTACAAGGAGATAGACTAATGTCATACATATGCCTGTCAATTTGTTATGTGATACGATCCAATATGGCTGCCTTGCGGCCATTTTGTTGCGATTTTTTCTTGTACTGAGCCATAATACTCTCAGGCATATCTCAACAGATTTTATTCAAAGTTGGTACAAGGACATTAACCTATGTCATACATATGTATGTCAATTTGTTTCATGATATGATCCAATATGGCTGCATGGCAGCCTTTTTGTTAC
>LD365614.1:0-11432 GCA_001465055.1 Ptychodera flava | reverse complement strand
TACATTGGTTTTATGTTTTCATCACCATGGAACTCATTCTTGGCCATTGAGCGCCATCTGTATGAAAGTATTTTTATCACAGACCTAATTAATGAAGAGGACTCTATTCTCTCTGAGGACATGTAATCAAAGTACCCATTATTAACAAGTGGGGACTGTGTCATCAACGATGACTTGTTGCATCATGTTTTCTGTATACTTGTCATCTGACCCATAGCTTAATCTGATATCACACTCAGGATGGGAAAGTATGGCTGTCGACTTTATGGCTATGTGCCTGCATGTAAGTCTGTCCATATGTCAACAGCAATAACTTGAGACCTTCAGCTCCTACCATGTCTTAGAATTTGGTGTGCAGGTGCATCTGAGGGTAGACATGTGGATTTGTTCAATAAAACTGTTACTGTCAAAAATACAGTATTTATATTGGAATAACGGTACCCAGCTGTACATCAAAGTCATACATTCCAAAGTGACAACCCGTACGAAAGCTACCAGGTTGTGACAAGGTAATGGTGCAAGTTTGCAACATTATTTGTCTTTACAACTTTGTTACCAGGAGGTTACTAGAATGGTATTCAGGGTTGGCATTCATTGTTGACATGGGAATGGCTAGAACTGGTGCCAATTTTGTCAGAAGCTTGTAGACTTATTTCCTTGTCTGAACCTTGGAGACCCCCCCTTATCGTTTATGGCAATCTTTGTACGTAGAGTGGATAATGTTACATAACAGCTTTACATATCCTACCCCCCCCCCCCTTTCCATTAATTTGGGGATAATACAAATATTGATGCAAGCATTTTAGCAGTATATTGAACCATCACAAGTGCATCCTCATCTTCTTTCCTTTACCAAACTGTAGCGATGGTTATACTTGCACATTAATACTGCACAGGTGTATGCATATAAAGTATGTTTGAAAAGTCTTACCACTTAGGGACAGTGTCACTCATACATTCCACAACAGTGAAGTACAAGTTCTTAATAATGAACCAGATAAGACCTAATGTAGGATGAAAGAATTTGTTTATTGCTAAAATGAAAAGGAATAGCAGTGTACGTGAATAATACTACAAAAATGAGAGACAAAGCTTATATTGAAAGTTAAAATAACTTTTGTCAAATGTCCAGCCTTAAAATCAGAAATGAAGGATATTCAGGACCAACTTGTCAATACATTAAAAAACCTGACATACTTTCCTTTTACACATGATAAATATATATGTATGAATGCAGTACATTATAAAGTGAAGGATAGGTTTATTTTGATTACATCATGGAAATGTAAAAATTATTGTTAATAGGAAAGGTTACATATACAATCAAACTCGTTTTTGAAACATGAGTTTGGTAATACTGACAGCAATTACATTTTGTGAATGTAAAATGCCCAATATATAAAAATTATGAAGCATTCTTCGTCATAAAAATTACTATCATTTAGGTATTTGTTGTATGCACTTGTTTCTATGTTCCTGGTAAAATTTGAGATGCCTCTGTTTCATAATTATATTAATTTTAGAAATTAAACTCAGAATTCTGACTATCAATGTCATACAGTTCTCAACATTAGGCTGAAGTAATTATATCAGGTTGGTATTTGAATCAGATTCTTTGAAGTTAACATCTTACTATCATATCATTGTCAGCTACAAAAATATTTCTTCATGTAAATTATGCAACTACATTATCAAAAATTTGTGGCAGTATGAAAAGTAATGTAAATTACCTTTGCAAACAAAAACTTGAATGTGAAGCATAAAACACTTGCTTTTCACGTTAGTTAAAAAACCTATCATTACAAATCAACTCATTAAAGTCTATGTAAGCTAGATGTTATAATGACAGCACAAAATTGTAGACAAAAACAGTGAATTATGCAAAGCACATATTTGTGCCAGTGATGTAGCTTGTCATGATTGAAGTCAAATTGACTGAAATGAACACACATTAGCCTCAAAAGTCCCATAGATCTACAAATTACTGAATTTTTTCCTCAGTGGAATTATGGCTCACCAATTTATCTGTTTTTCTCTTTCTGCGTTGTCTTGCTTGAGCACATTAATCGTTGATGACATCATTGAAATTTGGTACACTGAAGCTGTCAGTTTGATATGTTTTGTGGATAAAAGCTGAAATGACAGAATTTTGGAACATAAGTAATAAAACCTTGTCCAGTGCAGGAGTACAAGGAACAACCTCTGCTTTTCCATCTTGACAAAAGCTACTGTTTGTTTAAAATTGGAAAAAAGTTGAACTTCTATGCCAATTAATACTCATACATTGCAGTTTTGAACCCAACAAAATTGGTTCCCTTGTCTAGATCTACATGTACAATGACCCTGATTGATACAAAATTTTGTTTGATCAATAAAGCAGCTGTTATTGATGAAAATAAATTAAAAGTTGCAATATACATACCATTTATCGTTCCTGTTATTTCAACATCTACACCATGATATCCAGAATTCTGCCACTGCCTATCCTTAGTGGTGGCTGCAGTATTTCTTTCAAAGGACTGTTTGCGATCTGGTGACTTGCACTGTTTCTTGGGTTTCATGATTATACTTTGGCCTTTTGCATTCCATTTCTACCCAGTTTTCACAGGCTGTGTGAAGTCTCCAGTTGATTGGTTTATTTAATACGGGTTTGGTTTTGGTGACCTTCGACCTCTGCTCATGTGTGCCATTGATTCATTGCTGTTTGAGGTTGCCTATAAGTCCTCATTCAGAGTTTTCCTGTCTCCTGAAAAAAATTGAAATCATGCATGAAACATAAAACCTTAATAATTTAAAAAACACGTCTTCAAGTGTCAGAGTCCTAAAATTTTTTGCAGTGGACAAAATTTACAATACAACTAGCAGTTCCCATGGTAATTAAATGAGCAAAATTTTTTGGTCAGGTTTTCACAAACAACCACGCATATTTAAACCAACCTTCCCTGTGGGTCTTCATAGTGCTGTAATAACATACACAGCCTGAAAGATTCTTAATTACTACCAAGATTATATATTTCAAAATTCATCATGGTTTGGTTTTTTATTGAAAAATAAAGACACAGGATTTTTTTTACATAAATTGAAATCTGTTTTCTTTGAAGTTTACAATAGTAAGCTGACAGCCATTTCACTTCACAACCATAGACAAGCAGTCATAAATGCAAGGTTAGTTTGTAGGTGACTGTTACATAATACTGGGTGGATATGCGTTCTCAGATTTGGAAGGAGATAATATTCCCGCTCACAAAGTACAATGGTATAAATTACGTTGAGAAATACATAATTCACTCATGAAGTGCAGAAAGTTTTCTGCATAATGAAATTTTGGAAGACGCACAGTATGAATTCTCAACCATAATAACCCAACATTCAGAAAATATGAATGAAATGATCATGCTTGAAATGTGGAGAATTGTGACCTTCACAATGATCTGATGTAACTGAAGCCCTACAACCACTGTCAATAGGTGAAAAATGAACATGGGATCGCAGAATTCGCAGAAGACAACACTTACCTAATTTCTTTACTATGGCGCGAAAATAACGCTGTTTAAATTACCACCAAACTTCCATGCGATGCTGTTCTGGTATTTTTCCCTGACCCTTATACAGTTGTCCTTAGTGACAATGATGAAAGAAACAGTCTGAACACTCCATGTTCTTCATTGAACCAATACACAAGAGTGAACTTCGTTCGAAACCATATTAAATATCAGTCAACGAGAAAATATTATCCAATTGTAACAATGAAGTAGTATTTCAAACGCAGCAGACTGCCTAGATGCAGATGTGTTACATTTCAACGGTAACTTTGTTCACGCATTTGATTTGCCACCAAAGATAACAGACCATATTACGTGTTTCATTTGGACCAATCAGTGAGAAACATTCATATGATTGCTGATGTCATCCAGATTGATCAAGTTGATTGTAGTTGTTTTGTTCATGTAGTTGATTTGGCACCAGAGATAACAGGCATATCACATCTTTCATTCGGGCCAATCAGCAAGAAACATTCACATGATGACATCATAGGGCCACTGGACTTTTAGTCTTGAATTTGATGTAAACAATAATGGCAGTCTGCAGGCCTCATACATGTGGTAAAGTCGCTTTGGTCAGGTGGTGTTTTTCTTCCAGTATCTTCAAATTACTGTGACAAGTGTAACATTTGTGAATGTAGCTGTAAAATGTAAACTTTGCTGTGGTTGAAACACATTTGTTGTTCCCATCAGTGGTATAAGGTAAAATTGTATATTTATGTAAACAGATGCAGACGAGCCCGTAAGTAAATTTCCAAATACATTTGAAAGAGACTAGGACAGCCAAATTTTGTAAAACTAATAAATCTGTATAGTAGATGGATATGCACCTACCATCATTCTCGCGAGCCAGAGCAATAATTTTCGCTCCGCTGACCTACGCAAAAATCAAGCTCTGGCTCGGCGTTGGGTGATAAGACTCGCCGAAGAGGGCGGGATGTACGACGATGCCTACCATTAACATGTCATTTATAATCTGAACTAGTTTAAATGCCTTAGAATATGGTTCATATCCCTGTTCAAAACATAACAAAAAGTCTCTCAAAATTTTTCTGTAGCATGACAGTCAATTTTATGTTTCTGGAAAAAAAATACATTTTTTGATTAAATAATTTGCTGCAACTATAGGTTCATGAATATTCCTGGATGAAGAGTGAACAGTTACTTAGTAATAAGAATATTTCAAGAATTTAAAAAACTACAAACATGTTTTCCAATTGAAATATCTCATTATCATTGTTTTCATGATCTAACATTTTGCTAGCTCACCAGTAATCTTATATTATGGACTTACTACAAGGCTCCTACATCCTTATGTAATCTCTATATGCCCTGCCTGAATATCATACAAGCAAGATGGACTTGGTACAAGGATTGTACAAGGTAGCCATATTCTTGTTGATTTCGCGTGAGGGTTGTTACAAAGATGGGCAACTTCTAAGTCAGTATCAGGCAAGTTTATCAAGGATGTCACAAAGTCAACACTACGTTGCAGTTTGTTGGGGCAACCTTGTAACTTTCGTACGGGAAACTCAAGAAGACAAACACAGCTGAGTACTCAATCAAAACCATGAAAGAGAGATGGACCCATGGTAAAACCAACCAAAAATTGATGTCAAGTGTTTAAAAAATAGTTAGCACATCCTGGCCCACATGTGGCACTCCATTTATCAATTTAGTATTCAAAAAAGGAAATGGTCACAATCTAAAGAAAATCACGATTATCAGGATTGTGTTTCTCTTTTTTCATTTTTAGTAACACATGTTTGGTTTTTGTTTTCTTGAATGACTATACAGATGACTACTATAGTACTAATATTATGGAGTTGATTGGGATGGTCCTTCACCAACAAACAAGGATCCTCAGTAGATTCTAACATGATGGTTATTCCAGATGTAGCAGTACGAATTGAAGCAGAGAAACATGAAGAGCTGTACACTAGTTGACCCTCTGGCAGAACCACAAAGTCAAGGAATTGATATCTTTCCAGATACCTTTGACATTGTCAGCTCCTTTGTGTCAGCGTAGAAAGACTAATCCCTTCAAAGTTGGACACATATCACTCAGACTCATTACAGGGTTTATAAACTTTAAGTCGCTTAATATTCCAGGCTTGTCCACAAATATTTGTGGTCAAAAATGCCATTGTCTAGAAGTATTTGCATGGTAATCCTTTAATTGTTTCAGCCAATTATTTTTGGTGACACCACATGTATTGTCTAACAAATGTCACAAAATCAATTTCACAGGTCCTGGAGTGTATTGTAAATTTTCAGAACATTCAAGGAGTGGTTTGAAATTCCAGGTTATTCCAGGAAAATATGTCCCTTGTTAAATGCCTTTCAGAATTATTTTCCTAGAGAAAAAGTACAATTTTAGTTTTTCACAGTTACAGTTAAGGTTTTCTGTCACCTACACTTTATGCATGTTCATTTATGGTAAAAGTGTGCTTGACAAAGTTTTATGTTCATAAGGTACATGTAGCACATTATTTTGTATGTCCCCTCTTGCCATTCTAGGCATTTATGAAATCTATGGGAGTATGCACACATCAGCTGAAAGGCTTTAGACTGTTTAATTGATGTATTGGACCTCTCTACAAGTGGAAACGGTGAATATTGTACAGTATACATTGCTAACTTTTTACCAATGATTTTGCTATTGTGTAAAGTAATGATTTTATTTTTTAACAATTGATTAACAAAGACAAGTGAAAAAATGGGTTTATGCATATCAGTGTTTATAACATTTTGTCTTAACTCTGCTTAAATGGCCTTTGTTTATTGCTGTTTTATCATGGAAAGGAGCAGTTAACCACTCTATTGTCTTGTCAGTAAATGCAAAGAAATCTGTTGAAATCTGTTGAATGAATGATTGTTTCAAATTCTCCCCTTGTTTCACTTTACAGTGACATTGGTCTGTTTTTCTGGCAACTAGACGACCAAAATAAGATAAATGTGAATGGGTCCATGAACTTAGCATTGTATTGCTAAGTTAGGTCATGTTCATTTGTCAGTCTCTTTCCATCATGGATCTCAAAACTGAGGTACTATACAAGGCCATGATGACGCCATTGTTGATACATCATTACCTTAACCCTTTCACCACCATGGTGTAACCCGAACCCAATGTTTTCAATGGTGTGTGTGGACCTGTTTACAGGGAATAGGGGTGAACAGGTTAAACATAAGAAAGAAAGGGTCTAAAAAAAATGTTCGTACACATATCGTGATTATTACTTCTTCTATCCAATCTTCAAAGTTGTCATAAAATTTTACAAACAACTCCAAGACTTCTTTGCTTTGCTTGTAAATTTTTGCCTCTTCATGATCATGTCATATATTCAGCACAAAGTCACCTGGTTGCAGCAGATCTTCAGGTGGTTGGAGCAGCTCCTTCAAATACGTCTTTTCACGTTTCGGACAGAGTATACCTAAATAGTGGTCATCTAAATTCAACATTTGTTGAAGGAATCCTGAAAATTAAAGAATGTTTCTTTTTCATAACCCAATGTGTTAGCTAGAGTACATTTTCATTCACAAGTGAAAATATAATTTTCAAACATGTTTAATAATAAATAAATAATTTCACTTTTTGTGGGACATATAGCTTAATATATATGCGTCCATACTCCTTCACCATATTCTCAACTTGAATTCTGTTGACTTACCTACTGGTAATTCTAATATGTTTATTCTTTTGTCCAACTACTACTGGCTTTGCTTATTGACCGATTCCACTGTTGCTTCTGTCTAGACTTAAAAAGATCTTCCCTATCACACTGTGGTCCTCCTGATTGGTGTTCCATTTGATCATACAGTGCTGCTATCTCATAATTAAGAAAACAATTACTCGTTTAGTGGAAAATTCAATATATTATTTTTTTTCCACTTCATACTGCAATTTTCATGTCATCATTTGTGTCTTTTAAAGTATATACACCCTGTTTCATGTTTGTAACATTACATACATTCATTTCGCCAGTAATTATTTTGTGCTATTTTTGTACGTGGTTTTGAAAATATATTACAAAAATTTGTCTACATGTTAACTTTTATTACGGGGGAGTTAGTGGTGGAGAAATCTTTCTGCATGACTGTGTGTCCATTATGCGGAAAACTCGTATAAACAGTCTGTGAGTCATGTACTCGCCATAATGTTTCCCATTTTCTCTGTTCATGTGGGGGAGGATTGTTTTATTGCATTTAATGATATGATACGCATCAGCATTCCAGACAGATTTACTGTTTATTCCTTGTTAGGTGGGACAGGCAGATTAGAGATGTTGACGCCATGTGAACTTTGGCATTTTCTCTGTATCGGGTTGGGCAGGACTAGATGTACCTTTCTCCATGGAACGATTCAAACTATTCTCATTGTACTGGTTGCACACATTCTGTAAAGCCACTTACAAGGTAATTTCTACCTGTCATACCGGATTGTTAGAACGAAGAGAAACTTTTGAAACAGAGTATATCTTGAACAGAATTAACACATATATACAGGCTCAGACACATTCACACACTTTCTCTCATTTACCGGATCAATGCTGGTGTCAAGGTCCTTCTATAGTGGTAGTGGTCGTTTATACCCATCGGCCTGCTTAAGGTTAAGATTCATCTTGTAAATAGGGAACTGTGTATCCACTTGTTGACATGGATATTAGCTGCAATACTTGCAACTGGCTGATGGTCTTCTGTACAAAGGCAAGCCACCTCCTTTCTTTAAATTTGGAAAACCTTTGAACAGGGTTTTCTTTGACGTCATCAAAATTTCCTTCAGTGTCGAACTTTATTTTTCTGGTACCAAGGCCTGCAATATGGAACTGATCCCTTTTGACACTTGTGGCACTTGTGCTTGTATTGTGTCAGCTAGACATCAATCTATCAGTCCGGATGAAGCTTGAGCTTGCTGTTCGAGAGTGATTTGTTCTCAAATGTTTGCCAAAAGGGCAGCTTACTCAACCCTTTGAAATGTAAATAGTGTTCGTAATTCTTGATTACAGGTACATTTGTACTACAGGTAATGGATGTTCTTCGAATTCAGCCAGTAGTTGCTGCATGTGTTGCATTCCAGTGGCACAGCTTGTCCAAGTACCACCAACGCCACATGGATTGTTGGCTGATTTGCTGATGTTGGAGAATTTGTTGTGGGGACTTCAGAGCTACAGTCAATCAAATCTTGAGCGATGCCAAATAGTCTCCATGCTCGCCTAATAAGTTGGTCTCTGTTATATGCAAATCTTCGCATTGTCGATGTCAAAACTCCTTGCTCATTAGTGTGTGCACTGCATGCTGTTTCCTGCATAATGAAATCTGAAATATGTATAAAACTTGTACAGCACCAGCAAATTTTGGTTGGTAGAATTTTAACCATCTAACAATTAAGCTTGTAAATTATATTGAACCGATAAGAGTAACCAGTGGCCAACAAGTACTGTAATACACCTACTTGTATTTTTCATAATGCCAGACTTATCAGTTTATTCGTTATTGGGCTTCCACCATGAAATCTTGCCATTATCTTCACCTGCAAAACATGTGCCAATAGTCATGGATTATACGGAACATCTTTGTCATTAGCATTGGCATGTAAGTGATGCTATCTTTGTAGTAACCATGGTAAAACTGCCTGCCAGGTTTGTATATCGATCACAGTTTATTTGTAGCTTTTTTGAAAAATGATGATATGTCTTTAGTGCGGTACTTGGCGGTCTTCTCCTTTTGTGACTTGCTTTGTATGTTGTATGTTAGGTCAGTGGTCCGATGAATTTTACATATCTTACGAATTACATTTTCCTTTCAATGACAAAAGTATTTCATGGCTGTAAATTTCACAACAATATTGATTGCCTCATCTGTGACACCATCCTTTTGCAGACAAGCTGTGCTGTTGCTGATAAGCACCTTGCCTTTGACTTAAAAGTTTTCAAAAAGTTTTGTTTTTCCATCCCCGCAGTTATTTCATTGTTGTGAACATAGTATGAGACACTTTGTCCTTGTTTCAAATTGTGCAGAAAACAACTCCTGCAACTTCAGCAGAACTGATTGTATTTTGTTGGAAGCATTTTTCTTTTTACGCAAGGGATGTTCTTCACTCTTCTTGTTCTGGCTTAACAGTTTGGCAGCTGTTATTGTGATGTCTTTTGTGTATTTGTCCTCTGCTGTGCTTTCACCATCTTGCATTCACTCATCCTCTGTAATGTTGTCAGCAAACTCCATGTGTTCCTGCAGTATTGGGAAAAAATGGCAGTTTCAGTTACATTATAGTTTCAAATTTAATAACAGTAAATGCCTGGAGATATTAAATTCATGGAAACAAAAACTTACATTTGTTAGAGTTATAGATTTATGGATTTTGATCATAACTTTTAATGATAGTTCTCATTTGACTATATTTCAAAATTTTCCAGGTGTGTTCAACAAATTGACAAATTGATTGATGTACGGAACATGGCAAGTATGGCTACCGATCGTTATTACAAACACTATATACCATGACTGACTCTACTAGTGCAGTATTATTCAATTGCAAATGAGGCACGATGAACATTTCAGGTCACTTAATATGCACACCATAAGCAAACATGAAGGTAGTGACCGACCTTTGATTCTGGACGTTGTTGCTGGCAGTGTATTGGGCAATCACCTAGTTGGTGGCGAATAGTCAGTTTTTACAAAATGACTGAAAAATAACAAGAGACCAAAATATTTGAAAAAATATGGATGGGAAAAGTCTTCAACTTTGTCGACAGGGAGTGTTATTTTTTTTTTTTTTTTTTTTTTTTGACAGGGAGTGTTATCAATGTTGTGATTATTTGAGTTCATATTGCAAATAAATTGAATGCAATTTGCAGGGGTTTCACTAAGTTTTGAAGTAGGGGGCTAAAATAAAAATGTACGCGGCTTGCCGCTCGATGCCACGACTGCCAAGGGGTCCTCGGGGGAGGGTGCCGGAGCTGGTGTCCCTCCTCCTGGCTGAAGGCAGGAAGCCCTAGAAAATTAGCTGAAAATTCCCTTTCTACAGCTCACTGTCACTTGAAACTATAGTATTTTCAGGAGTATTGTCAGCAGTGTTCCAGGACAATTTGTGTTGTTATCATGAAAGCCATTTTCCTGGGAGATAAAATATGATAATTCATAATTAAAAATAATAAAAAATTGTAATGTTTAATATATTTGTTGTCCTATGTTGTGCTTTAAATTAAGAATCCTGATGTTGGGTATGAAAATAGGTAAATGAAGAACATTAATACCATTTGGGAGGTAAAAATGAAAAATGATTATGGTAATCATATTTCACAAATTGAAATAAAGTACCTTGATATGGGATATGAAAATTTGTACTTTCAGAAGCTTACATAATGGGTTTAACGTTAACATGACGATCGTTTTTGAAGTGAGTTCAAAGGTTTCCTCGTATTTTCAACCACTCAGGGTGAATTCTTATTGGCGTGGACAGACTGAAAAGTTGTACATATCATACCTCCAGCTGTACGAACACATTGATGCCTATGGCAGTGCAATGCACGTCGCGGTCGGCCAACTAAAATTCAAACTATTATATGGTGGTTTCAGTCGGATTCAAACTCACAACGCACGGCACCCAGTCGCCTAGCGTAGAAGCCACAGACAAAGCCACAGCGGGCTCGTAATCCTTGTTTATTTATGGTGGTATAAATTAGCATTTGATAATTTTGTGTAATTCACAACTTTGTTCTGTATTTCTGTCCACTCACACACTTATGGAGTTCGCGCGCACCCGGAGACTGTCATGTGGGAAAAATTCTGACAGGTCACGTGTATGTGCACTTCCGCATGCTACGCCCTCTGTAGGCTCTCTGTATTTACGTATCGTTTATAGTCAAATCGGCGAGTAGGGTTCTGGTT
>LD365608.1:0-18598 GCA_001465055.1 Ptychodera flava | reverse complement strand
TGAACTTGAACGGGGTGAAGCAGGTGAGTGTACAACCCGGTACATCTGGTAGTGGCATCCGGCATATTATTGGCACTACAGAGAACATACATGCGCGTTGTGAAGTACAATGCTTTATTTTACATTCCGTGCGATTGCATCATAAATTGTTGTGAATGGTACAAATTGCAAAAGTATTAGTTTCACATTTTGAATGCTAGAATTAGCCTAGGTGGCCCATATTACATGTTACTGTTAATAGCTCTAGGCTAGCGTGAACTCATCAGCATTTAAATACTCGATCGATGTCAATGTGTAACACTATCAGATTTGACATCACTCGGTCAATATGCATATACGGACACCAAAGGTCGAAAATCACATAGCATAGCAGTTGATACCATGGGGGAAAATTTGACAATCGTGAAAAAACGCAGGGCGCTGTGGCCATCATCAAAAGGATCATCAGTTGGTCGTCCGCGTCTCTGATGAAATGATGTATGAGATGTTAAAGTGAAACTGAAAGAACGAAAATCTTCAGACGTAGATGATGGAGGTAAAATATACTCCCATGATTAAGTTAATAAAGCCCTACTCTATATGCAGTGTGAGGTCACGCCAGGGGCCCGAGCCAGGGAGGTGTCATCCCACTGTCACACTCACGTCACCTTGAGAAACTTGGCAACGATCAATTTCCCCGTTGAAAAGTTCAATCGCTTTATTGATAAGGTTTGATGGTTGTCGTAATTTTTGCCATAAAAAAGTTCAGAGGTTGTACATACCGTCAATATAAATGGGAACCAATACCGCTTTGAGTTTTTCAACTTTGACCTCGAGTCCAACAGTCCACTCAGTCCGAACATCGTTCATTGATAGGTGATAGGTTGATGTGAGAGAGTTCACAGAAAATGTATTCCTCTCCACAGGAGAGGAAAACGTTGATGACAAAATAGCAGGTGAAAATAAGTGAATTCAATTTGCCGTCTTGCTAAAAACGAACACATGCTGTGTCGATAATATGTATTATTGCTCAGGTTTGGGAAGATAGGTAAATGGGCTTGGAACCCTAGTACCATATCTCCTATGTTTCTGATATAAACATTGGTATACCAAGGGTAACTCTGGTAAAATGACTGGGATCAACTTTGGTAAAAGTGCCTGGGTTTGTCTCTTAACAAAAGTGCTGTATGTGGATTGACCATCATGAAAAGGTCACATCTTCAATGTTCAATGACTGCCTAAAATTTGACATTAGTCATTAATTATTTCGTTTGTAGCTGAATATTACATTTAAGAGGTGTGAATGGCTACTCTATAATTTGCTGCTGACCAAACATACATTGAACCAGGTTACAATTTAAATGTCTATTTATATAAGTATTTTTTATGTGTTCACCAAAGTTGACAAACAGATGGTAATTCAATTTACACATAGATATTGACTGTGGCTACTGTGTGGCAGTGTAGGAGGTTTCAGTGAGGACACCTCAATATCTGTGTGTTAATACTTAATTTGAAATCTAATGCAGACAATAAGTGAACAGATACATGTATGTGCACAGGTTTTCTAGCCAAAGGGCTGTATCCTGGTAAATTGTGACATGTGAGTGATCTTGGTGGTAATTTTACCTTGGGAATGGTGCCTAGATATGGCTAGCAGTCATGTTATGTTCCATAATAAATGTTACAATATGACTTCTCAAACCATTAAACTACAGTCCTCAACTCAGCAAAAACATTTTTTCTTTCAATGATTGAACTTAGCATTGAAAGAGTTCAGTAATAAACAATTTGTATATTCTGTCAACTGAGTTAAATATAATAACAATAAAAAAGTTGAATGGTAAATGAATTGTGTATCTTCTCTGCCAAGTGAGTTACATAACATGAAGTCCTACTGCTAGTGACACAAGTTGAGTTTCCTTGGTATGCTGTTTAGAGTGTTGAATTAAGTCACTCCCCCACATCAAGGGCCCTCCAACATGTTTTAGAGTACTACTTGGGCTAATGTGCAGCGTCTCAGAATCTGTTATCCAACGTGTTGGCTGAACCTTACCATTATAATTGAATAATACAAATAGCAAAAAGTGACATCTCGTGTTGTGTTTTATATCTAGCTTACCCTATACTGTCAAAGAAACGTGCAACATCCTTATTTGCCCTTGTGAGCTGCGTTCTTAATCTACCCAACACAAGCTGCTGTTTATCACTGATAACTTTATATACAAACAGTGTACATGTACCTTGTGACTTTAAAGGGCCATTAGCTTTGATGATTTTTGAACTGTTTTTGTTTTTTGAAGTCAAGAATACAGACACAGATATTGTCAACTCGATGCTCTCTCCACTCTGACCCTTTCATGTATGTTTGTCATTGGCACATTTCCAAGTTGTTTCTGTCATAACATATCAGTTTTCCATTGCAAATGAGGACTTCTAAGCAACTGTGACAGATAAAGTTTGTCCTTTCCACACTTGGTGTGAAAACTAAAAGAGAGGCTCTGGACTGTAGAGTTATGTCATTTTCATATCCAGGATATGCAAATCAGATGGCTAACATACAGAACTGTCACCGTAGATTAAAACTTCTTTTGATCTGTCTCTCCAGGTTTGGGCTTTAATATCCGCGGCGGCACTGACCAGCCTTACATTGCAAATGATGATGGTATTTTTGTGACCAAGATCAGAGACGACGGTGCAGCAGCAAAAGATGGCACACTACAACTGGGCGATAAAATTCTGAAGGTATGGCTCTGGGTTATCATTCTGGTGAAGTGCATAGATTGATGGTCTGATCCACAGTTGCCCGTATCAGAAAATTTCTTTCATGATGACAACTAAACCTTGTTCTGTCATGCTTGTGAACAAAGAGCACTATTTTAGGCAGATAAGCAGATGACATTCCAGAAACAATCGGGCAAAGCGTTTTTAAGTTATTTTTATTATGTAATCTTTGTACCATATAGAAAGAACTATCAACTGTCCTCATAAAGATATGCTACAACATGATGAATGATAATGTTGCTATGGTGGATTTGGAAATAATAACAGCTATTAATTAAAATACAATGATTTATGCTCGTCATGTTTCCATTCTCACTTTATCCATCTTACCCCTCCTGTTTTGATAGATAAATGATCAAAGTGTTGAAAATGTCAAGCATGACACTGCTGTGGATCTGTTCATTCACGCTGGAAACAATGTGAGACTACTCGTACAGCAAGGTGCTGAAAGAGCAATAATGGTAAGGCAACATTGCTTCACCGAAGTACGAAGCATCAGTGTTTCGTTAATATTCAGTGATATAAGCTTTCATGTGGCTATTGCAGCCTGGTGTAGTACAGTTTACAATCCATGGGTATATGTGTATGTCATTATGTAAAAAATTGCTGAACCTTTTGGTGGATCCATAGACCCTCGAGAAAACCTGAGGATCTATGGTTGATCCATTTGTGGACAGAACTTGTACCCAAACGAGCAAAGCAAACTAGCAGGGGTCTTTACTTCAATCACTTGTGTTCAGAACAGTTAATGCCATGGGGCACGCTTTTCTAACAACTTGCTTTAACCATGTATGAGTGAATGAACCCTATTTTCATTTTATTCTTGAGAGATATCATCAGTCAGTGAGCAAATGACTGATGCTTGTTGTAGGGGATTGACAACTGCGATGTGTGTACCAGTATGAAACAATTCAACATTTCAGGCATCTATGTTTTCACAAGAAAATCACCTGAGCTGTGCTTTGATGATGTTACAAATTCCAAATTCCATTTTTTTGAAATATATTTTATTAAACTGACTGACTTGTTCTGTCATTGCGGTTCTCTCAGAAAAACCTGTATGTACACCTGATTCTAGGACTTATGCTCTGGCTATACACAAGCTAGTAATGTATTTTACTGCTGTACATCAGATGCTATGTCTGTTCACTTGCTTTTTTCCCCATGTAGTTTACATGTTCTGGTACGCAAACCATCTGCTGCCTCAGCTGAGCTGTAGTCTTGAGTTGGAATGACTTTCTGTGAATTGTACTTAAATTCTCACTGTAATAGAATTTTATTCAGAATATGTCATCCAGCAGTACAAGAGACATTTTGCTGAATTTGCACCAATCTTTTTGTACTGTTGTCCACTGACCTTGATACCATCATTATATAGAGAATATTTTTTTTTTGCTTGTTTAAGAAAGACCACAGACTGCTTTTTAAGAACATAAAATTTTGCATTGTGGTGTTCCATCCAGCAGCGTAGAATGCCACTGCCCTCATATGTTTGATTTGAAAAGCTTGTTGGTGTATGTTACAAAATTTCATACACAGATTGGTGTAGTTCCAAATTATTCGGTATGAGCATTGATAATCATGTAGTAATCGATCACTGTTGTAAATGTTTGAGTGATTTATGCATTGTAATGAGCCTCTTTTACTGAACTCTTAAAGGGACAAAGTCAGCCATTTTTCATGAATTTTGTTTGATACGAGATACTAATATTGTTTGACATGTTGAAAGATAATGAATGAATGGGTGACCATGCATATATAATTGACCCCAGCTTTAGGCAAATTAAATGAAACCATCGCAAAAATGAATTAATGGTCATGACCATTAATTCATTTTCGCTATGCTTTCATGTATCGTGTCTAAAACCAGGGTCGAATATATGCATGGTCACCCATTCATTCATTATCTTTCAACATGTCAAACAATATAAGTAGTATCTCGTATCAAACAAAATTCATGAAAAATGGCCGACTTTGTCCCTTTACTAATAAGTCATTATAAACAGATTCGTCAGTGTTCACTTCATGAAGTAAATGGATGTTTCATAGCTTGTTTCTTGTCTTTATTTACTGAGTAAACTTTTGACAGAGAGTTCACATCATGACAAGTGAAAGTAAATAAATTGTTAGAAAATTTGAATGATCAGAAAACTGTTAACTAATGCTTACAATACATTATTTTGATCTTTCTTTCTCAACTCAAGAAGTACCACATGTTCTGATGCAAGTTCTTTTGAAAGAGGAGAATTATAAATTCTTTGATCACCAAATGGAAGTGAGCCCAAAAGCTGTCAACCTAGAAAATTCTGTAACTTGTTTTATGTTTCATAAATGAACTAATGTTTCATTCAAGAAAGAAGGTCACCTAGGGGGGGGGCCACTAAATTCTTTGTTTGATTATTCTGCAGGAAAAGAGTGATATTGCTACCCACACTAGACCAGAACCCGAACCAGAAAGTTCTTTCAGTACGTGGACGGCGGTCTCCTTTGTTGTTGGTGCAGTTCTAGTCGCGGGAGTTTTGTACGGATTCAAATACAGAGGTCGGTAGCGGCTTGAAAGTGAAAGTGTAACTGGAGAACACACAGAACTCTTCTCCCCATTCTGAAGTACTTCTGAAATCCATTTTGTGAGTCGGACCACAATTCGTACTAATCCATGTATTATGAAAGATTTACCAAGTAGAATGAGATGTGAATTTGTCAGTTTTCAGATGCCAAATAAGAAACATTCAGTGTAATAAATAACATGTGCAGTTTTTAAAAGATAAGTTTATTTGTCATTGGCGAACTTATATGGAAAAACCTGTGATGAAAGTACTTGAAGAATAATTAAATAATTTTTATATAATGTAAAATGCTCATTGTATAATCCAATTATCCCCCTGTGCAACTTTATGGAGACAGCGCCCTCACATTTATGTAGTAACTTTCTCATCATGCTCTGGCTTTTTAACCATGGCACTGTGCTTGAACATAGAGAGTGGAGCAGAACCTCCACTGTCTATGGCTTAAAATGAGAGCAGATTGTGAATAAAAGAAACGCTCTCTTAGTGCTACTTGTATTTTTTATCTGTATGCATTCTGTTGTAATGAAATCAATGTAGGATTTGAAATTTATTGTCAGCCTAAAGAAAATAGTAATAAGATATTATGCTACTGTGGATGATTGTATTCAGTGACAGTATGGTATATAGTATTCACAGACCATGGTTTTAAGGCCTATAGGCCCTCTTCTGAGGCCCAGCCAACCCTTTGCTTTGTACAGGCATGGTCCACAAGTGCTCAAGCTCTCTCTTCGGTACATTTAGTGAAATCATTTCAACAGAGAGAATATGTGACAGCAAGTCACACAGACATTAGAGTGTATACATTTTCAATGCACATGTAAGGACGATTGAATTGCTAGAAAGCTATATCCCACCTGGTGAGCAAGATTCCAAATTTACCATTGAAGCTTTGAGAGATGTTTTTGTAAAATGAATTTGCAGGTGTCAGTTCGCAGGAAGTTGACTTTTGCCACATTGAATGTTCATGTTTGTCTTGAGTATGTAAATTTATTCATTCAGCTTTAAATAAGAATTTAATCCATATATAATTATCCATTGTGCCACAGTCCTCCACAATTTTGCAAGCCGTTGATATTGTGTCATTTGATTTTCCCAGGATAGTAAATGTAGTGCAGATATCAGTCTGCTTACTTGTACTGTATTGTCATAGATTTACTCTGACAGAGATCTCATGGATACAGTGTAAACAGAGACAGTGAACAGCTTCTGACCAGAACCACTGTAGCAGTAATTGTTTACAATTTGAGGTCCCTGTGAAGCTCAGAAAGGTTGGCACAGTCAAGTATTAAAAACATCTGTACAAAAATTGCTTTTTCATTACATGAATGCATGTCTTATTCTTGTTTGAAGATGTGCATTTGATTATGAAGTGTAAATTGTTTTCCACATTTGCACATCACCAGTACTTTTCTTTTTTTTATCGTGCGAAAGTTACTCTAAATGATCTAACATTGAATTAACAAGCTCATGTATTGTTGTATTGTTGTATTTTTATTATTCAAAGTGCAGATTCCTTTTGTAAGAGGTCAGGGAGACAACATGCATGCTGTCAGTGTCAGCTGTCATTTATAGCAGGTTAAAAAGGCATGGTTCAGGCGTCAGATTGTCTTGCCAGGAAATTTACTTACTAGATTACAATTTCAATGGAAATAAAAGGCCATGACACCTTCATAATCTTCTTACAGACTAGAACAAACTCAATCGCTGGGATTGATTCCCCTACCTTTAAGGAGACACATAAAAGTTACTGTTAGATAGACCATCACTTCAGCGTGTGCTAGTGATTGTGAGTCCTGCACAAGCTTCAGCATACTAAGGCACGGATAACAACATTTCTGTACTAGGATGGTTATCCCCTAAATATTGCCCCCACCAATCAATTTTATTCAAACCTGACGAAAAAGATTTTGAGACAAAACCTGACAGCCTGCTTATTTAGCTTTCCCAATTTCAATGTAGTTCTGGGTAACTGTGCAATACCCTTCAGACTGAAACACAAAGTCATGTACATATTTCCCCCTTTGAAAAGTTATGTTGCCTGGGACCAGAATACCTGAGTACTTCTCAATGCTACTTTTTTGTGACAGTGTGTGACATATATTTGGTACAGAGTTTGCCTGTGATGTTTATAGTCCATGGTACTCTTGCCAAGTTGTGTCATATCATATCATGGGTATCTGGTTTTCAGAATACTGTCGCATTAGTCATTTTTCACAATACATTCCTGCAAGGCTGACACTGTGCATATCCCTTCTACTTGCATGTTTTGTTGACTACCATTCTTCGAATAAAGTTCTGTAAGCTATCTTTCAAACTCAAATTTCTTTTGAACAATGAACCTATTTGCATTGACTTTTTGAAACTCAAAATGATGAGGAAGGTTTGGTACACTGAGTCAAACAACTTTACAATATTTGTAAACCTTTACAAGGAAATCTTTGGAGTTACAGGTAATAAATGATAAGTGGTAGCAGAAAAGTGCCTTTGATAAATCAGGGTGCTGTCAATTTGCAGTCAGGTGGTTTAGGCTGGGGGAGGGGCGATACGGTAATGTAACATGATAGATCAGGGTTGAAGTGTGTAGGAATGTATAAAAAGTAAGATTTCATATCAACTTAAAAGACCACAGTAAGCACCTTCAAAATTGTTCTACAAACAATATTTCATCCCACCGTACTAGTGTAGAGGACCAATTGTGTCATTCAGGATATGGAGGCCTCAACCTGGAGGTGTGATGGGAAAACAATGTAAACAACTAGTGTTGGACGGAAAGCACAAGCATAAATTTCTGTTGATGTTTTCAATCTTAAATTTTTGTCAAGTGTACCAATTGTCACAGAAACAGTATCTAGGGGGAGGAGATAGGGTGTGCCACTGTTTTGTTCATTTTAATTTTTATTAATGCCTGTTTCTCGGGATAGGTAATATTATGTCTTGGTATATGTACGGACTGCTTTGTGAGTGTGCATTATTTCATTGTCTTCAATGCACCATACACTGAATGCAAGTTATGATGTGTTTTTTAAATGTTTGTACAAGTCGTACATCTTCAATGTGCAACATTTCTTTTGAGTACAGGAAACTCTTTAATTATCTATGGCTTTACTAAAGAGATGATCTCAATTATGCCAATGCCAACAATAAACTGAATGTAAAAATTGGAAGGAATTTTGCCAGCATGGATTTATCACAAATCCAGTGATACAATGTATTTTAAATATACTGCTACAGAGATCAATTTAAGTGTAGAAGGATAGAGATAGAATTCATTACATCTTAGAATGCCTCTTCAAAGGTTTGTTGAAAAGAAAAACTTTGTTAAAAAGACTCAGAGATGGCAATAGGCAGCATAATGTTGAAAAAATGCTTTTGAGCATTGTATACTTCAAATTGACTTTTATGTATATTGTCAGATCTTAATAAAACAGTTGTCAAACAGTAAGATTCTGTCTTTCTCGTGATTTGTCCACAAGAGTACATGGTTTGGGTTCTCATCATACCGCAAGCTACCAACAATCCCTTTATACCCCAGACTGGCCTTGTATTCTGTGCGTAGTACACACAGTATCATGGGCAAGTGCTACAGGAGCAAGAGAGATGATATGGAGTAGATGTTCCACACCTCCCATACCTGTATCAAAAATATTCCAAAAACATATTCAACTGACCAATGATCACAGGATCAACATGTGCAATATACCTACTCTGGATTGAAATGACATGCATTGGTGCTGAAGTGTGATATGGACACAAGACAAAGAGAAATGTGAATGCGATACAACCAAAGGCATATGTACCAGTAGGTTGTTTTCATGAATTATCCCTATGTACTTCCAGAACAAGAATGCATATTTGTATTCAATGGTTTGCTTTATAACAGATCATTTAAGGTCTATTTCACATTATATTCAAAACTCTGTAAAAATAACTCTTCTAACATGAAGAAATAATGAGCAGATATTATTATATTCCTAACTTTAAGAACAGGTGTTCCATCAAGGATGAGAGATGAGGTTGTATGTATTGCGCCCTCTAACCGTCCCGTCATGTAAACTTTGGCATGTTTGGTATACATGTATTTGACTGAGCCGCCTATCCTGTGGGCCGCTGTTACTCCAGTCTGGTGTATCTGTCCAGCAACACGGTCATGCTTGGGAGAAGTGTAGTTTGTGTCCATCTGATGTCTACAAATAGTACAATTAAAAGGAAATCTGTGCACTGTAAATGTCATTGCACTCATGATATTTTGATTAATTCCACTTAATTAGGAGATGCTGCCTACGGTTGAGTTGATGGTCTTGCTACCCTTAAAACTTGACATCTTTTTCAAGTTGAAAAAAAAAATGTATCGAATATATGCCGTTTCCACATGTATTCGCATCATAATGGAATCTGTGCTTTCATATTGTGCATGGCACACAATGTACTGATAGTTTGTCTTGATGAATACTGTAATACTCTATATTTGCATTTCACTTCACAACAAAAACACATGCTTGACCTACCTCACTGTAATATCAAGTGCTTCAAAGGCTGGCAAATCGTAGTCCTAAAGGCAATTCATTCACGCATTGCTCTGTGGTTTGATAAATGTCCTGTGAAAATTACCTCAACATGTCTATGCTGTTGCAAATTGCAAACACAAGGAGAGCATGTTAGTTACTACAGTAACTGACTATGGAGGCCCACACAAGTATAATTTCCTAAGCCCACATAAATATGATTTCCTGCAGTCTTTCTTTCCAAAAGAAATTTCAAGTGCAAATTGTGGCCCTTTGTGTTAACCTCAGCTTCAAATGCCTCATTACCTCATTGAGAGATGCACCATCAGAACTTGGATCTGAATGGATGTGCAATTTTCTGTCCTTCAAAGCTGGGAAATGTATTTTCTTTGTAGAAGGCAAAGCATACATACATACTTCCATATCTCTTTTCTATCATTATAATATATTCTTCAGAGGCAGCAGGGCAGAAATTTTCTTCACAAGTTTCGCTGGGTATATTTTGCATTGTCACTTTTTCAGTTTGCACAAGAAAAGTTCTGCCTTTCAGATGCCAAAACCTGGTGTCGCACATTCGGCACATTCACATGCCTGATTTTGACACCACACATTTTGTGCTGGTCACTGGGATGAAGATGCAACTACTTCTCAGAGGAAAACAGATGTGCCAGTTTTTAAAATGAAACCTTCACTTGGAGCAAGGGTGAATACATACACAGTGTCTATAATCCATCCCATCCTATCTACAAATGTAATGGAAAGTGCTGGTGAGATCAAAAGTAAAAGCTTGGTAAATTCAAGGTTATGATGTGATCTTTTATTGCAGAGTTTGGAAATCACAACTTGCCTAAGCTTTACAAGGAAAAGCCTGATTAAACCATGATCATGTGGTCATAGCAGCCCACAGAGTGATGAATAAGATCTTTGAGCTGCTGAAAGAATGATTGTAACTACTACATAGCTAAGGAGTGTTGAACAAAACACATTTGACCAAAAAAAATCATAAAACTTGCCGGCTCATGATGGCAAGAAATAATGTAAAGACCTGAGAGTTCATCATCTGTCCCTAAGAATCATTCTCAATTGGCTTGTGTAGCTTTCAACAAACCTGAGTGTGAAAAGTTTTGGTGAGCCTTTTTTTGACTTGATAGTACGAGTATAAAAGTTAAGGTGTACATACAGACATTCAAACTGAACCTCTAAAAGTGGTCCTTAAATTGCTGTTTGAGCTTTTTCTACTTTGATTTCTCTTCACATGTCTATAAGAGTTTTATTCTGATGACCCTGATATACATTACATGTGAACACTTCAAAAATATGAGTCTGTTTCATGGATGAGCACACCCATCTAGTAATGGAATGGCCAAAGATCTAGTATTCTGGGGAATCCAGTAGTCCTATAGTCTAGAGTTTGGCTGTCCTACGACGTAAAAGCATTTTTATTGTAATATTCCATTACCACTCATAGGTCTACTGGCCAAGCATTGAAAATTCAGTTTTGGACAAAAATTCTGGATGACCTTGATCTTGGAGCTGATAATTCTGGGCATTCAGTATGTCAATTTTTTATCAGTCTTTTAGACCTGCACTTGCTGAAACCAGTTAAATACAATAAATATTTTGGAAACAATGTTACCTAGAAAAAAACCAAAAATATGCAAAGAGAATCTGGCGAAAACTTCTCGTTTCTCATTACGTGGATATTTTAAAAATGTAGCATACAAAATCACGTATGAGATGTAGATTGTCCTTGTCAGCTGTTACACTACAGTTAATTCTACAAGACTTTGACCTTTTAATTATAGACAACTTTCGTATTTGCAGCTGTAAGCAGTACATCATTCCACCCATACGACTGTTGTATAAAAAGGAAAAAAAATATCATTCCACATTAAAACTGTACATGAAGTAGAAAAACTTTAAAAAATTCCTGAATGAAGGCATTACAAAATCCACAATCTGTACACGTTACAATCCAGTCAGCACAGCTAACCTACAGACTCACCACCACATCTTCATCGTGCTTTACAATCATTTCTACATGCATGGCAGTATCTTTTGCTAGTGCCACACGTGTTTTGACTGGTATAGATGAAGAGAAGAACTCTATCAAAATGAAGCCTTAACTCAGATCATGGTTAAGACTTATGGGGACCAGTGATGGGTCTATCACTATAACAAAATGCAATGAAATCAAAAAGGCACATGTTCAGTTCTGTATTATTCTTCCAGCTTGAATAACCCTCAACCAGCAATCTTGCTAAAGCTTTCTTCTAATAATTGCACAAATGCTCGTTTTGGAAATACATGTACCAGAGGGACAAAGTCCTGACACAGACTCACTAATGACACAGTTCTATTTCTTCTTTAAAAAAGAAGAGAATCATAAAAATAAGGCATAAAACAAACTTTAAAAAATATTCTATTTATAAAATGACAGTGTTTGTACTGTGTGATATTTTTCAATATGTCCGCTCAGAGTGGTGGGTAAGCTTCTTGTTATGTGCGTTAAGCACATTGAATCCCAGGGTCAGTTTTACATGTCTTTTATGTTATCAGGACAGTTTACACATAAACTTACCATAAATTTCCTTTTTATCAATGTACATACAAATGGATGATATGCATACAGAGGTTGAGTCAAAAGGCCAAGTTGATACACAGTACATGACATAATGAAAAATATAAGCACAAAGGAAGGGTTCTTTGTAATAAACAATAGCAGCGTTCAACTCTACGTTGACTTTGAACCAAGCCTGCTGAATACCCCTGAGCCACTGGTTATCTTAATGACCTTTGCAGATTTTTGAACATCTCTCGTCTTTGCGGCGGACTTTTTCAATTCTGTTGAAGACCTGGGTCTTATAATCTTCTTTGCTGACACTTTTTTCCCCTCGGTTGATGGCGTGGTGGAAGTAGCTTCTGCCTTTTGCGTTCCAAGCCTGGCTTTCACCCCTAGGGGCTTTGTTTTTGTCAGGATGGAAGTTACAGTGCCAGTCTCTGATTGATGGATTGGCAATCCTAGCCTACCTAACACAGCACCGGTGTTTTTCCCTTCCCTTGCTGCTTGTCTCGCAGCACTGAGAACTACCGTCACCCCAGTCTTTTTAAGCGGTGCTGCTGATGTCTTTGTTTGGGTGCCAAGGCGTTTAACAACACCAGTTCCTTTTTTCAGGGCAATTTTCTTAGAACTTGTACTTGACACAGTGCTTTTGCTAGCACCCAGTCTCTCTCTAATGTTTGTTATCTGCACAGATATTGATTTTTTGGTAGGTTTTACTGGTGCCAATTCACTCGTTGAAGACGCCTCCGCCTTTTGGGGGCCGAGCCTTTCCTGCACGCTTGTCTGCCCAGTATTTGATATAGTCCGGACTATTTTGATTGCAGGGGTAGTGCTGGATGAGACTTCAGGTTTAGCCGTGCCACGTCTTGGTGTGGCATCCGGATTCTGTGGGCCAAGTCTCTCCAATATGCTCTTTTTCCCAACAGTGGGATCAGGCTTCTTAGCCTTGGCTTCTCCTACTTTGGCACCGAGGCGGTCCTGCACATTCACCTTCATGCCACTGCCCAGCGTGACGGTGACCTTCTGCTGCTTGGCCTTTGTTGGTGAAGCGCCAGGTTTGAGCACACCGACATACTCCAACACTGAGCCGTCATCGGAGGACAGTGACATGGTTTTCTGCCGTTTTCTTCCACCTAACCTTTTGAACACGGAACTTGAATCCTGGAATACAAACGACAACAGGAAAATCAGCATTATTCAAACACATTTTTTTTCCTGTAGAGAAACAGCGTACACAACTTAATACAACCACCAACTACTGAAATCTTTGGCCTGACAAATAAAGACAAGCGACCTAGCGGCCGATATAGCTCCGCTGTGTTTATGTAGAGAATAACTATTTTTGACACATGTTGATGGAGAAGGTGTAAATCTTTGATAGCTCAATGCTATGGCCAGAAAAAAGTGGCTAAAATAAGCTGCAAAAATACACGATTGAAGATTTCATCATACTTTGAATATATCACATCGAATCATCTCTAAGAACATGTCAACCAAAGCTATCTGATGAGTAGTATTTTGAGTATAAAATTTTCTGACAAAAAATGGCAACAATTGCCCAAAAAAATAAAGATTGCAGATTTCATCAAAATTTCAAAAGATCAAATTTAGTTCATCTATAGAAACCTGTATTCCAAATTTCAAAGCTGTTAGACCAGTACTTTTTGAGAAACACATTTTTTGACCAAAAATGGGAAAAATTACCCCAAAAATTTAAAATTGCAGATTTCATCATTATTTCAATAAATATCATTTAGTTCATCTATAGAAACCTGTATACCAAATTTCAAAGCTATCAGATTAGTAGTTTTGGAAATACACATTTTTTGACCAAAAATGGCAAAAGTTGCCCCAAAAATACAAAATTACAGATTTCATCAGAAATTCAATATATATTACTTGGCTCATCTGTAGAAACCTGTATACCAAATTTCAAAGCTATCAGACCAGTACTTTTTGAGACACACATTTTTTGACCAAAAATGGCAAAAATTGCCAGATTTCATCATAATTTCAACAATTATCATTAAGGTGATCTGTAGGAACCTGTATACTAAATTGCAAAGCTATCAGATGAGTAGTTTTGGAAATACACATTTTTTGACCAAAATGGAAAAAATTGCCCCAAAAATACAAAATTGCAGATTTCATCATGATTTCAATAAATATCATTGAGTTTATCGATGGGAACCTGTATACAGAATTTCAAAGCTATCAGATGAGTAGTTTTGGAAATACACATTTTTTGACCAAAAATGGCAAAAATTACCTCAAAAATGCAAATTTGCATATTTCTGCACAAATTGAACAAATCTGAAATAGATCATCCCCAGAGACATATGTACCAAACATCAAAGCTATCTGACTGGTAGTTTTGAAGAAGAAGATTTTTAAAGATTTTTTTACCAAAAATGACAAAAATTGCCTTAAAAATACAAATATGCAAATTTCATCACGATTTGAAGAAATCTGACTGAATCGGACAAGTGGTTTCAGAGAAGAAGATTTTTTTACCAAAAACACCAAATATTGCCCCAAAAATACAAATATGCAAATTTCACCACAATTTGTACAAACTTAAGTGAGGTCAGCCCAAGTGAACTGCATATAAAATTTCAAAGCAATTGGACTTGCGGTTTCAGAGGAGAAGGCAATTGTTGACGGACGACGACGACAGACGACGACGGAAAGTCAACCTATTTGATAAGCTCCGCGTCGCTGACAGCGGAGCTAAAAAACACAAAGCAGGATCAATATGTGGGCAACATCACATGCAGACCTGTCCTATCAGCGGTAGTTTTGAATCCTTTTCAATGAAAAAGATCTTAAACACCTTTCAGTTGATCTATACCACACAAGTAAACACTGGATGGATGTGAGTTGTGGAAATGCTATGTGACAATCCTTGACAACATTCATTCCTTTCTCTCCTTTGTTGTTGGCCATTATGTCAAGCTCATTGCCATTGTTGATACACACAGATGACAATAACAACCTACCCCGTCTTCTTTCACGTCATCTCCACTGATTTGAGTATCACTTTTGGCCTTCTTCATCACTTTCTTTCCATTGTTGTCAGCCACTGAGCCCTTGCCGCTTGCACCAAGCCTGTCAAACACTGATTTCTTGGAGTCACCTGAATAAAGATGTTGATTCAGAGTCAAAGGTTAAGCAGGAATGCACCTCAGAGACTTTGCGTGGACGTTCAAATTTTTACAATTTTTTTTCTGGTCTGTTACTTGTGATGACTAATTTTGAAGATGTGAAGTGAATTAAGTTTTCACTGTCTTGTCTTTGTGAAAATCGAAAATGCAATGCCCACCTTTGGAGTTACCAAAGGGTTAGTGGCCATTTTGAATTTTAAACTATTGGTAATGCAGTGTTCTCCCCAGGCCGTTTAACAGGATCGGCCCCGATCCTTTATTTTTCATGCCGACCCTGTTTCATGTCCGCTGATTCTCTTTAAATGTGGCTGAAGACCTATTGTTTCTCGGCGGCGATTTTGTCACTTTTATTTCAGCGAGCGTATCAAGTGTGAAACGGTTCTAATGTGGCGATAACACGACGTGCCAGATGATTAAAAGGTTTATTCCATCGCCAAAATGTGTGAAATGGTTAGACTGTTCTCCTTTCATGTCGATGCTTTAGGTGTTTTGCACACAGTGAGGCAGGGTTATCGGGTGCAAAGCACCCAAAGTCGCGCTTGTCCGCTTGTCTGTGAGGAGAATAAATAGGCCGGCCGTATTGCAAATTAACATCGGCTAAGACGGATGAAACTTAAATTAAAAAAGCATGAAATGTGTTACGCTGCCGATTGTACAGATAACGGCCATTTTATACAACGGACATGCAGTATACTCAACGAAAGGCTCGGTGTTGCATCTTTGCCAGCGGGCACTCAGTCAAAGCATGGAGGTAGTTCGATGGTCAAAGCATCCACAGGTGCTTAAATCAACCAGTGATCGCGGAGCCTCCTGTAAACGTAAATAACAGGAGGCTCCGCGATCACTGGTTGATTTAAGCACCTGTGAAAGCATCTATACTATAGGCAACTGGTTGAACTGCCGTTGCCACCAATGTCTCGCACTGGTAAGAATCCGAAGGTCAGGAAAAGTGATTTCGATCAGAAGTGGCTGAAATCGTGCGATTGATTGAGACAAAAATCAGATGCAAAAATGTATGGTACTGCCGCGTGTTCAGATCGTTGCGTGTCCGAGTTAGCATTTCGAGATCTGTGTTGAAGCCATGTGCGTCACCTCGTGTCACGCATTCGTAACTTGCATGGATTTGTTCGATTGACGTTATGAAACAATTGCACTTGATCCAGTTTCAAAACCCATGACCCGTTTTACAATATTCAAGGCACCATGAAATGAAAGAAAAAGGAACTACATGAGCTAAAATAATCATTCGTGTGATCATCTGAATACAGCAGCTATGTACGTACGGTTAGGGTATACAGTATAGGTTCAAAGGTCGCGTGTGTTCAAGTGTGCTCCACACAATGCATGGCCGCAGCCGATGCTACGCAGTTGTCAAAGTTTCGTACGTTTGTCGAAGTAGAAGTCGATGTAATTTCAAATCTTGTTCTTGAAAATACCTGGTATCAATATTTTCGGGCTTCTCTTTATTATGAATTGAGTTTTAAAGTCAACATATTTCTCTGCAGGCATGCTCCTGACTCCGAATTGAAAGTGCAATATTCAGTCCCATATGAACTTGTCCGTGTGACTGTTTTGCCATGGACGTTTAAAAAAGACGTCCATGGTTTTAGAATAGCAATCTGGCTACAGACAAACATGTACCGGT
Organism: Ptychodera flava; assembly: GCA_001465055.1. NCBI lineage: Eukaryota > Metazoa > Hemichordata > Enteropneusta > Ptychoderidae > Ptychodera > Ptychodera flava. The sequence goes on along the minus strand of LD365608.1, from coordinate 1,394 downwards.
TGTAACAGAGGATCACATAAAACGTCTGATTTTGAATGTTATTCTAGAAAGAACTGGAAGACTTTGAATGAAAATATGGATGTAATATATGAAGTGCTTAAAGTGCATGAAAGATCTTACTTTATCCTTTTATTGTGGGATTTTTTCTGATGCTGTGAAGAGACTTTTGTATTGCATAATTAACATAAAATTTACATAGTTATTGTTATGCAAATTAGCCGATCCTGTTTCAGAAATTTCTGGGGAGAACACTGTAATGTTTAGGCTATTCATTTCGTGAGTGTGAATCTTTGCATGGAAATCCCAGATTTGCATCCTTGACTATGAAAGAGGACAGTTGAGCGTTTCCTTGAGCAAACTATGAGCAAAAGTCTAAAACATTCAGTTTCAAGTCGTGTACTACCAAGATTGTTGTTAAAAGGCTTGGGGCAGAGTACCATATTTACTTTACAGCTCCAAGCTGACCCTCACAAGGGTAACGTTTCCATGTATTCAATGCCTACACCTTGTTTTTATTGGCGTGAAAATTGAGATATGTACATCAGTCTATACTCTGGACAGCAACTTTATATACTCAATACAACATATCCTCTTGCATGACATTTTTTTTTCAATGCAGGAAAAGTTTTCTTTCAATGTTTGTTGGCTGACAACTGATAAACACAAGTGTATGGAAATCCCTAGATTAATTTTAGCAGCAAAGAAATACAATGAGAGAGGCCAACACATCTACACATAATATTCAAAACTGATATTTGCTGACAAGGAAATTTCATGGAAACACGATTGGAAAGTAGAGTACTCACCCTTTTGTTCCAATTCAGGTTCTGGACTGATTTTCCTGGGCTTTTTCACTGGTTTCACTTCAACTTGCTTTATCTGTGACACATCTAGTACTGCTTTGGAACCTGTCAAACACGAAAATTGAAATTCACCAAAAAAATTACAGGTACTCTCGTAATAAACTGAAATATTCATTGTTGATACATGTATGTGCTGCAAAGCTGCAATGGATCATGAAACTAAAATGTGGCGGTGTGCTATGAGTGCATTAAGACTAACCTGTCTTGGGTACAGCTCCGAGCCGAGTGGCCATCTCTGTGGTGACTTTAACCTTTGGCTCTGGTTCAATATTAACACCCTCTTTACGCAAGAAATGTTCCAGCATACGACTGCCAGCTACAGATTGAACAAACCAGCCACACATATACATGTATGTTACACATGATATATACACCATGGATTTGTTTTTGACGATATAACATTATGACAAACAGCTTTACATAGCTTCAGTTAATGCTTGCTGTTTGATTAAAGCATGACATGAACATTTGTATACCCCATGTAGTGAAACTCCATGACATCTATCTACACCAATAAAATGCTTTCCAATG
>LD365607.1:20992-41857 GCA_001465055.1 Ptychodera flava | reverse complement strand
GTTAGGGGCGATAGTTTTTAAGTCGGATAAAACCCTCGTACTCGGGCTTTATCCTATACTTATAAGCTTATGTGTATATTGACAGTCTGTCAACTCTAAATGTATTTTATATTTTAGTTACTTTTGGTGTGTTCATTGTAGATCTGCAGTAAATATATATGGTATGTTTATTGCAACCCTTTGCTACCAGTGGATTTTGAATTCAAACCAATGCAGGTGCAATCTCATGCATGAATGAATCCTTGCAATATTTTTCAATAGTATAACGTCCTTGATATCCTCTGTAAAAAGTCGCCTGCATTCTTCAGTGCAATAATTGATGCGACATGGTAGTGGCAAAGTAGCGTTGTACATTATACAATTCTTGTGCTGTCACTCTATTGAAAATCCAAAACAAACTATGAAATGGTAACTCAAAGAATGTTTTATATGTCGAGTTTGTGTCATTTTATTTTCCAAACACAGGGCAATATTACTTTTACTTAAAAAAGACGAAGCCAAACGCATTCTACACAGAGTTGAAATAGAAATGAAGGACTACTATGTTCTCAAGAGATACCTGGATACGGACGGTTCCGTGGATCAGAATGTCTTACATAAAGAAATAACACTCAATGCATTCAAACAGGTAAAGTTTCTAAAATTAGCAACCATTGATGCTCTGAGTCAGGGATTTCAAGTACATGTGCCGTTCAAGAATTGCAACTGTACTTTCCAGTGGAAAGTAATTGAATTCTTCCAACTTTTGCGTATGTTGATAGAAACAGTTGTGCAAATGGGAAAAATATTGTCAGTCAACCGTGCAATTTCTCAGCAGATAATCAACAATCCAAATACGGTTCACTGGAGAAGTGGGTAACACCATTTACTCAACTGTCTATGGTAATACTGAGATGAACCAATTTTAAGTAGGCTACTCATCAATTTAATCATGTAATGACACACATACCTTTTCAAAATACCTGTTTCAATGGAGAGGGCATGAGTGAAAATTAGTGGACATAGTATAAATTATTATTCACCTAAGGACTTGCTGGGGTTAGGTTAGGATAGAGTACTTAGACAGGGCCCCCAGGAAAACCATTTTTCACCATTTAGCATCCATAGGTTTATGTCCATGAATTTCACTCATGCCTTGGAAGGAATATTTATAAAATATTGAAAATAAATTTATTCGTTTGTAATTAGACACACTGATAAAATATTTTGCTTCTCTCTTTATTATGACAAAAATTCATTTAATTTTCATGTGTTTTTAGTGCCTGTCACTTAGCAAATTAGAAAAGTTTATATAGGTCCCTGATACAGTACTTTTTTATTCAACATTTTCCAGGTACCGCTTTTTGAGCACTGGACACCAGAGTCCTTGGAATTCATGTTGTCACGACTTCAAAGTGTACAGCAGCCAATTGTGGTGTACCCTGCAGAGTCTTGTCTACTCATACAAAACGACCCATCTCAAGAAATTTGCATTCTCCTCAGAGGAAAGTAAGTGCCTGTCATACTCACAATTGTACATTGGATAAACCATCATACATTATGTACAGCATTGTGCCACATTTTAATGATCATGAGATTTATTGATGTTATCCATTATATAGTACACAGTGCAGGCTACAGCCAATCAGTTGTGATCTTAAATGCTTTAAATACATTTGTGATGATCTACAGGAAGTCATTTTAATAATGATGGGCAAACATTTTTTACAGGGATTTTAAGTCTTAGATTTGATGGCAAAATTCTGGTACACAGAAAAAGTGCATGCTGATTTGCTGTAGATAAACATGTACTTATCAAGTTATTAGATTTCAAATAATGCTGTTTATTTAAAAAAAAAAAAAAATGCTGTTTAATTATTCAGCTGCTCAATCTCACTTGTCATGGTTTTGTGTGGTACAGTTTTGAATAGAATGGCCAGATATCTGACTCTTATATTGCATGAAGTTAATTGGTCTTTACTCTCACGGTTCCTATTTCTGCTTTAGTCTCTTTTTGCTTCGCCATGCCATTGTACTGTTTACATCCCCATTTGTCTCTGTACATCTCTCAGCCTGTTAGTGTGTCTGTATTTCTCGATACTTTTTTTACCAGATTTGACATTGAACTTACTCAAAGAGAAAAGGAGGTGCTTTATGAGTGCCAATTTCTTCACATTTGTATTAAACAAATTTAATCGTAGATTGGAAGTTCTTGATGGACGAAGACAGATTATCACCATTGAAGCCAAGAAGGTACCTGTATGTCTTGGAGAAGAAGGTGAGGTGAATGCATTTGTACAGCTTGTACAGTTTTGATATACAGTCACTGTATATCTTTGAAGTAGTAATCAGCACAAGATTAAGACAAACCCAACCTGTCAGACACTTTCTCTACTAATAAGCAAAGTTTTACTTCTTTTATAAATTTCAATTTCTTAGAAAAGTCTGTTTTCAAACTGAAAACTGGGCTTCAGTGAGTTCATGTATATTGTATTTCCACTGTATGTCTATGACTATTCGAAGTAATATTTTGAAAAATTCAGATGTTTGTGAATATTTTCTTTGTTAGGAATGTTCACTGGCAAAGAAAGAGTTACCAGTTTCCGTGCATTAACTGCATGTCATGTGATCAGCCTGGAGAAATCATTTATTCATGAAACTATTCAAGAGGTGAGAATATTCTGTGTTCTCTACCTACTTTTCACTCAATGGAATAATCTCCCGGCAAAAGTGAATATTGATCAAACCTTTCATATCATCTTGGTATCACACATTTATACTTAGAGAAAGTAATATAATTATCTATTCAGGTAGTTCACACCTCCAAAATGAAAGACTTAAAATATTTGCTCAAACCTTTCTAAAGCAAACTTTCAATCATTCTGAGTCTTTCAAAATCAAACATAGAAGTCAAGGGTTGCCGTGCAAATTTTAGTACTAGAGAAACAAATCACCCAATATATACCGACATTTGAAGTTCAACGTTATTTTTTGGGAAAAGAAAATTCAAGAATTTCACAAAACTAAGACTGTGAAAACTTTATATACTCCATAAGCTTCAAAATGAGCCCCCACAATTGGTAGGCCAAAAGAATATTTGAAGCACATTCTACCTTAATAAAAATTGCTTCGTTATTGTTGTTTCATTTTTTCTTTAGTAATATACAAAATGTGGAGAAAAGGACAATGATCTGATAAAATTATCATATGTATGTGTGATAACAAATGCAACATTACTACTTGGCAATGTTCCCTTGTCTTCATGCATTTTCTCATGGATTTTTTGTAACTATTTTATTTTGAAATAGTTTGAGCAAGATGCTGGTGTGTATTATTCAAGATCTTCAGACTATTGGATGCAAATAGGGAAATGGAAATCCAGAAGAGTCTATCAAAAGTATGAAGCTGAGCTGCAAATAGAAGTAAGTATTCTTATATAAGCTGTCTGTTGATTGGTCCATCAAATGTGAATTTATCTTCTAAGGCTATACAAAGCCAATGAGTGTGTTGCTTTCATTAGATTTTTGTTGACTGCATCATATGATTGATAATTTGCACATACTTGTATGTACTGTAGGAAAATTTGAGTAGCAAACTTTGATAAAAGTTGTTAATTGTCTTTCCTTTAAGGTGGTAATGCAAAAGTTATGGAACACTCTGATTTTCAGTGAAGTACCAGTTGGTTTTATCTATATGATTGCCATGACAGCGACAGCCTATGAACACAACAAAAATGAAATTGTACTGACAGAAACTGACTACAGTAAGTAAAATAACTTTTTGATATTTATATGGCTCAAAGTAATTGAAATAGTGTTCCTATTCTCAATTTTTGTCAAAAATCATTTGTGAATTTCTGTTAGAAAATGATATCTTGCACCAATCATAATATTTTGTATTTTAAGGAAAATATCTGAGCTTAGCAATTATGTCAAACTTAATACTGACGAGTGCACAAGAATGATACATTTTGATGAAATATTATTTACAGTTTTTATCTACTTTTCTTTTCTTGTACTGCATATTCATTGCATCCATGATAATTAACGCTTTGCTGTCTCATCTTAAAGCTTATGTCTGTAGTCCTGTAGAAAGCTGTTATGATCCTTATAGTAAAGTTGACAAGAAATGGCATCTCGACTCCACGCAGGCACTAGATCTATTTGAGAGTAAGGCATGCAACATTGCACTGTGCACACCTGTGTTTTAGTTAAAGACATGTTAGCATGGACCAATTCTTGGTCTTGTATCTATTCATTCATTTCAACTTTAGGTTTTCAAATGGATGGACACTGAGATGATACTAACAAATGTGCTGAATCCAACAGTTGAAATCAACCTTGCAGACCTTATTTTCAATGCAATACCAGCGTTTGGCTTTTGATGTTTGCATAGTCACCAACAAAATTTGACTTTACAGTGAATATATCATTTGTTCATCTTCATTGATTGACATTGAAAGCAGCATGTGGTCTCGGCATGTGGTATGTTAAACCTACATGTACCTGTAACAATCACAATCTAAGGAAGGTGAAATTAATTGATGAAGTCTAAAACCTAAACGTATTAATAATCACTGTATTGTATACAATACTGACAAGTTTGTGTGGCATGCAAGGGTTGAATTCAAATGTACCAAATCAAAACTGAGACTGGGAGATCTCAAAGTACAATAAATTACCCACAATTCTCTTTGATTTGTATCCATGAAGGTTACTTTTCTAAAAACTTTTTCAGTTCTGCATGCAAGCACTAATGTTCAGCATCAGAATAATTGTTAAATAATATCCAGTAAAAGCACGTTTAGAAATTTCAGCAAAAGTTTCACAATAACCATTAAACAACCATGGAAGTCATGTTCTGTAGGTACTACAAATGCCATACTTTTTAGGCAGCAAGTTATGACGAACTGAAGGGGTCATTCTCTGAGAAAACTTAGAATGCAAATTTTGTTTGTCATTTCCATTGGAAAAAATCAATATCCTTTTGTTTCAAAAAACAGGTGCAACTGGTCTCCCTACTTTCCATCACATTATTCTGTATGGCTGAAGAGACAATCAGTGGAAAATTTTACAAAAATGCTATCTCCTCTCTAAATCTTGCATAATTTTCCAAATCATTTAAAATGAGAATTGAGAAGAATATTGTTCTTAAAAGTACGTTTTCAGAATTTTTACAACTAGTCTATGAATTTGTCTACACATCGGAGACCTGGTAGACTTCTCTGGGGAATCTCTGAGGATACAAATCGCAATGAATTATGGGAAATTTACAGTACTGTGGATCTGTCACACGAGGGCGTTGTTTACATTCCCTCTCTCAGGCACCCCTGAGTGAAAGGTCTCCCATTCTATATAATCAGTTGCTCCTTGAAATTAAATCAGTCAACTGTAACATGTACATGCAATTCTGCAGTGTAGGGGTTTTCTGTGCTATGAAATGAGTGTCTGCCACTGTATTTCTGATCACATCTTTTTGAATTTCATTAATTTCAACATTTATTTATGATCTTTTGTAATCACTGTCTAAACAACTAACTTAAGAAAACCTATCTCACAGAAGTACATGTACAGATAGACACAGTGAGAAGAGTTCAAATATTTGTTATCATTTTCACATGGTTTCTGGATTTACACAGTTTGGATATTTTAGTTCTAGATTATAGTTACCCATGCTGCACTGTGCTTTCTTTTTAAGATAATCACAGTTCCATACAATGTAAGAAGTATTCGTTTTACTTTGATGACTAACTAACCAACTAACTTTCGGTGACTAACCTTTACAAAACCTGAGTTTTATTTATACTGTACTTTGAACTGTGATAAATTAATAACAGGCTCTTTAACAAAGAGCTTTCAGTAATATCATAGAATGCAAGGATAATATATGGCTAACCATAGTAAGGCTTTGATTTCTTAACGAAATAGCTTATAACATTTTAAATTTCATGTTATAACCAATATGTGTTCATGGAAATACAAGTACAATTTAATTCTAATACTAACACAGAAAGATCTCAGTTGCTGTGGATTTTACACTTTTTATCTGACAATCTCATCAGATTGATCTGTCAGGATGCATGGTTCATGTTTCCAAACTAACATTTTTGCTGTGGTCAGAATATACTGATCGTGTAAATTAAATAAGTAATATTTTTCAATTGAACTTTGCCTTGGTACATAAAAGCAGTCAGTAACTTTGATAGAAGTTTGTTATTTGCGCAGCCACGTTTTGTTGTATAGTTTTCCTGGAAAAACAAGAAACTTTCTCTGATAATATGACTGTAAGAAAGCAACAAGGAATAAGTATTGATGCAATGAAATGCCACTTTCTATGAACAATTATAGGAGAGCAAACTGACTTGTATACCTATACCTAAGGGTTCATCATATGCATGTATAATTTTCATGTTTTGAAACTGAAGAATATTTGAATTTTTAATATGAAAATCAGTGTATGAGCCAAAAACTCCTACGTACAAATCATATTGACCAGCAATATAATTGCCTTATGTTACCTGCACAATTACAAATCATGAATTCTAAAATTTTATTCATCCTCCCAACAGGAAACCAACAACTTTTTCTACTGGTTGAGGGCGCTGTTCAATTTATTTCACAGGCAAAGCCAGTGCTTGACCTCAAGCCAGGTGATGTGTTCTGTAAGTAATATGACTCAGCAAAAACGACAATGTAACCATGAAATAAAGAGTAAGGGAACTGACAGACTTAGCTTAATTTGTTAGGAGGATTCTAGGTAAAAAGACATGTTTGACAGTAATATATTGCAACATATCATTGGCTAAAATTTCTGATGAATTAATCAGTAAAGGAACATCTTGCATCTCAAGTATACTGGGGTAACATAGGGTACAATGTGTAGAAATTTTCATCAAAGTAAAGTGTAAAAGGTTAACTTGTAATAAAATGATTACAAGACAAAAGAGATTTTATAAAGCCAATTACAAGACTCTGCACATTTCCTAAGTCTGCACAAAGGATATCATCTAGTGTTTGGTAGCATACACTACCTTTAATTCATACACCATGACAAAGACGGTAGAATCTACAGTAAAGAAATCCCTTACTGAATTCAAGTTTATCAGTGAATAATGGAAATCTATAACAAATTGTATTGGTGATATCATAGGTACATGAACATGCTAAGGTTGATATCAACTACTGTACCATAATTTCAGTCCTCAATTTAGTGTTTGCTGTTTTTGCTTCTTTTCCCTCTTTTGGTTTGCAGACTGCCGATATTGGTATGGACTTTGCCTTTTGTAAACTCTTTCACAGTTTACTTTATAAACCATTCTTTAATTTCCAGAAGAATGATTCAGCGTTTACTTTTTAATAAAGATGCTTGTTTTTTTAATTTTCTCTGAAAACCTACCAGCACACGGATGGCAAACAAAATTTTTTATTTAAAGCGCCTTAGTTTCCATAGTCTCACTTATGCATTCATTTTGTACCTGGTACTTCCAGTTTCATACTGATAGGCAGTTTTGAAGAAATGCAAAATTTAAACACTATTACAAATAAAAATATTGCTTTTCCACAAGAACTAGACTAAAATTGAGCTTATGTTAATACGCCTGTGTTTTTTGTCTGTGTTTGTTTTTTTCCTGGCTAGCTGGTAGGTTTTTCAAAAATCCAAGGATGGCAAACAAAGAATTTTCTTTAAATGGCCTTATGCATCGATGCATGTTTCTATAGTCTAATTGTTGACAATAACAGTAATCATAATGCTTCATGCCATGACAGGGAATTCGTCCTGGTTGCCGGCGTCAGGACACATCAAGGCCTCAAGTTCATCCCTGTTAGTTAGATTCACAGCCAAGGCAGTGCAGGACGCATTGAAGGCTTATCCAGACGCAGTCTTAATACTGCCACAGAAACCCTCCCAATTGATCAATGGGGAAACCGCAGAAGATACACAGAGTGTGAAACAAGGTACTGGAGATGACGATGCTGGCAATTCAACAAAACAGACGGCTGAAGGTGATAAGGAAACTACGGTTGACACTGAAGATAATAACAATAATGATGACAAGACTGTTGATGCATAATGACATTTGTTTGCTGTTCAAAAAATATTCATCTGCTTTTTCATCTTTTGTGTTCTGGCTTGTCCTGGAATACACTTAGCACATTCTTACACACTTGCTACACGGTTATTGAACGGTAACTTCATCAAAGTTCTTGTACTTTGGTCATTTAAGATATACATTGCTAGATAGATGGGAATGGTATCTCAGACAGGACATTAAATTCACAGAGACCTGAGAACTGTACACTTTCTCTACTGTATCAGAGACATAGCTGTGAAAAGTAGTTTTCACAATTAATGAGTGACATCAATGAGGGCGCACATTTCACTAGTCTAACAACATTTACTTTTTTCAAGTTGTTTTATATTCTGGTTGCACAATGAAACAATATTTAAAACCTTGCCACTCTGCTCAATGACATTGCCTGCTGTACAAAGGACTGGATAGAGTTCAAGCATTGTGTACATATGTCATTAATCACAGGGCAGACAGGTTGGGGAGGGGGGAAACAAATGTTCTTTCCCTTCTACATCATCTAAGTTTACAAACTGTTCTTCAACATAGTATTACCTAGCTCCCTGCCTTCTCTAGCCTTGCTGTGCAAGGTATGACATGTGTCAATGACTCACACCTAGCAGAGTATTTTCGCCCGATGCTTAGACTTTGAATATGTATGTTGATAGTTTCACTTGTTCTACACACACTTGATCAAAGTGGTTTTGAAGCAGTTTGATTCAACATTTCTTGGTTTGAACATATGACATGTATTAGAAGAGTGTGGTGATATCACAAAAGACACGCAACCTGAAGTGTACATGATTACTGATGTGACAATTTCTATTGCACTGCAGTTGTTGTTTTATACATTTACTGTAGAGATTTCTATTGTACTGCTAGCTGTCTGTTATTTTGTACATAGGCTATGTAAAGTTGTAAAGTTTTTAAGTATTAATTGTGAATACATGCACCACTTCACCAATTTTACAATCTTTGCTCCCTTTCATCCCTATTCCACAGACTGAGTTGAAATTCTGCAGTTTCTCTGAATTCCGATAGAATCCAATCAAATCTTGGTGTTTATGGCAGAACAAGCCTAAAAACTGGAAGTTTTAAACTTTGCTCAGGAAACTTGAAACTATTCTCTTTCACAATAAAGAAAAATGTCAGGCATTACCATACACAGGTTAGGACTGAGAAAATTTGCCGAAAGTTTATTGAGTTTTGAAATTCAAAATGGCTTGATCTCTTCCTTGGTCTGGCTGTTTTGAAAACAAATTTGATTTTTCAAAAAAAGGAAAAAAAACCCATCAAACTGAATTTAGTCAACAGGCTTGGTAAGTTTAGGGCAATATAGATCAGAACATCATTGAAAAATTCTGAATGTCTGAAAACTCCATGAAGCCAATTCTACCTTGGCAGAATGGCACTGACAACTTTCTCACAACAAACTACGTACATACACCATTAACCTTACAAAAACAACACATACCATACTGAAGACTTATAAGTATACGTTTTTGCATTGATAAGCTCTCAGAAATTAAACAAAGCCAACTGTAAAACAATGAATAATTGCAATGATAATTTCAGATGAGCAAGGAATACTGTACCAAATTGAAATGTATTAATGAACAAGAAAGTTTATTGAACACAAACTTTAAGGCAGAAAATTCAGTATTTTGACCTTTCTCTCTTTGTGTGTCAAAGTTTGTTGTAATATTACATCAAACTGTAGAAATTTCTACTGTGCCCAAAGAAGTCAAGAGATAGCTACTTTTTTACTCATTACCACATAATATTGAAGAGGCATACATGAAAGTATTTATGTGATACATACTCTAGAACTGACAGAAATGCAAGAGCTCATTAACCATAACATGTGATAAAAAGTCTGTTCTCTCAGGAGTAACAAATTTCAGTCAGTCTTACATTGAACTGAAATAAAAAATTCTCCACTTCATGCCTGCTGTTGTGTATTGATTTTGTATAACAAGTTATTTCCCTTTACATTCCACACTTACCAGCAGTTGCTGCATATATGGGGTAGAGGTTTACTCAAGGCTGGAAAGATTTTAAGATTTTTTGTGCATCTCAAAAATACACGTGGAGATTAGCAAACTGACAATATAACACATCTGGCAGGATTTACTAAACCAACATCGTTTACCTTTTGTACTGCATTAGGACAATACTGAAGGATTTCTAGCAAAGCAGTTGTTGCTATTGGAATGTTTAACATCCCCAAAATGTATTTCTGTGAGTTTATACGGATATTTCTATGAGTTCATAAAGGATGCATTTTCACAATTGATATGGACCTGTGACAATGTCGGACACAAATGAGTGTAAGCTTGAAAACATATATGAAATCCTACCAAGTTAGTGGCAATCACATTGACTTTCAGGGTACCAAGTAGCTGGCTGGCTTTCACAGGCCTAATCCTGCCATGTCAGTGAAATTGAAATGTCTCTGTGTATATAATAGCTGGCCAAATACAGTGACATGCACCCTTTTTGGATGAGTTGTAAGAATGGTCAAACAGCTGAACATCAGCTCGTTGCATTCTTGTATAGTAGACTTGCTGAGTAGGTGAAAAATAGGCTTTGGCTCATTACTGCTCATTACGACTAGACAAGATGGCGTATATCATGCTTGCTGGGTAAACATAAAGTATTAAAAAATGCATCGGTGACGCTGACTTGCACCCAAAACATCTGAAACCTTCAGACTTTGTCCATGTACATTAGATACTGCTTCATGATCCCAAGCATGGCAACGAATGGCCATTTCAGTTAACCAATCTTTGATTTTACCAAATATCTTACAGTCATATTGTTCAAAACTTGAACATAGTTTGTTGTGTGTAACCACGTTTTTCAAGTTGGATTGCAAATTCTACCCAAATTCAAATTAATATAATGAAGAACTGACCAATTCTATAGCTTTCAAAGTATGTGAATGAAATCACTGTTTACAAGAAGAGAGAAAAATGTTATAACTGTACTGATTGTTACATGCCAGAACTTGTCTTTGGAAACTTTCCAGCACACACAACATGATTACTGGACATAAACTACTAGTATTTTGTCAGGCATTAGTGCGTCTGTCAAACATTACAAATGGTAGATATCCCTTCGACACGACAGCTTAGTCCTCTTTCTCACAAGTGGTATTTATTTCTATGGCTTGTCTATGGAGCCCGGTAGAAAGAGGATTAAACTTTAACAAAATATATCATTTGTGATTGATAAGCTTTAGAAAACATCAATGTAACAAATGCTTGTACCTGTCCTGTAAATGTTTACTTTGTTGTGTCTCTATCTGTGAAAGAAACAATTGCGGTCATTGTACAGTGTGACTTCTGTCAGACATTAATTATCTTTAACCAGAAACGATAAAAAAATCTTTTGTTACTAAGTTACAGGATTAGTCACAGATTACTGGTATCTAACAACATTCAATATTGGAGCGATCATCTTGTCACCAGATAGATCACAACAGTGTTTGATGTTGTCTGTGATAAAGTTCCACCATGTTTCCTGTCTCTGGTTGACATTCTCAGCTTGGGAATGCATTATGATATGCAAAATACAACAAGATCAACCTGCTAGCCTGAACTCTCTTCAAACTTGTTTCCTTATGAGGTTCAGGCTTTCATGAGTGTTGGTGTAGAAAATATTCACCACTCTTAAGTACAAGGGAAACATTGTACACTTAGACTTAAAGGTAGTATGCGCCTTCAAAACAAAATAAGCTTTGGTCAAATTTTCCTGAATGAAACTTTCAGCCATTCTCTTACCAAATGAAGAGTAAAATCAGGGATCATAGTGCAAGGTTTGGTACTGTGGAAACAAATCACCAAACATTTACCGATATTTGAAATTCAAAATGGCACCATTCCTGTGTTAACTCTATGGGAAAAATACAAATTTCAGATTGTTGAAAACTTAGGACAGTGAATATTTTTTCTTTCTCCAAGTTTTAAAATTAGCCCCACAAACAGCAGACCATGAAGTACTGAAAAAATCGAGAGTCCGAATATGTCCCCTTGGCGCATTCTTCCTTAATGCACGGAAAACTGAAGGTTAATAGGTTTGGTGATTGGACATTAGTCCATAAGAATCACATATATTACACCTATTATTTCTTGTAGTATTTGTAAACACTTTTTTCTTTTTTTTTAATGTAATGAGATCATCATGACATGTACAGAGGTCATAATTTCCCACTTAATATCATTACATATTTGTAGAACAAAATAAAATTGGTATGGCATTACACTGTACCATGTTGTGGAAAATACATTGCTTGTTTTGTGCTGTCAACAACTTGGAACTAACTCTATTTGTAAATCTGCAACAAACAGCACATATCCCTTATACAATGCAAAAATGCAACATTTTCTGGTTAGTAAACTCTTGGAAAATATTTTAAAACTATGTGTAATTGTTAACAAAATTCTCAAACAATATATAGGTAATGAGATATATGCAGATACGGTATATATAAAGATTTATAGAAATCTAGCTTTTATAAATGGCTTCAAGTGTGTTGAAGGGAAAAAAATCAGTTACTGATCACGTTTCATATTTCTCACAATCTATGATATGAGAAAACATGAACAGCACAGTAAACAACATGATTATGAAAAAGCAACCACTTTGAAAATGAAGTGAAAAGTGCTTGTCATGACTTTTTTATCTCTTTCTTTTTTGAGGGCCTTTTCTTCTGGAAGCTTGGTACTGATTCTCAGCAACAAAAGCATTACCCTCTGATTCAGATTCAGATTCAGATTCTACTGATTCCGATTCCAATGGGAATCTGCGAGTAACTGGATTACCATTCCGTGAGAGATGCTTTTGAGGACTTGACAACATATATCTTGGGCTGCCCTTGGATACTTTTGGATTTGATGTTTTGTTTTCCAGTCGTTCTTCAATCTTCACCACTTTATCTGCCATTTCGATCACTAAAGCTTGAAGCTGAATAAAGACCGCAATAATAAATTATTGGTTGTGATTTAAATAATTTAATGTTCATACACAAGCCAAACAACTGAATTGAAATTTCATGCACAAAAATTATACAGCAAATAATAAATTCCGTCCCTTTGGGTCACCACTAGTTATCATGAAGAATTTGGATACTGTCATAGCGCTCCATGAAATAAACCACAGAAAATATGGCAGTGAGGGCTCTGATGTAAATTATATTTGCCTTTTTTGGTAACTTAGACAACCCTTTTGAAATACAGTATAATCATAATAATAATAATCATAATAATAATAACAGTATACTCCACAGCCCTAAAAAATTAGACGGGTGACTTATTTACATAACAATGTATATTTTGCATAAACCAAAAATATATTCTTCTGTTAAGTTATTAACTTATTATAGATTTCTGAAAAGAACAGGGGTAGCTCACCCCTCAAATTCCCTTGTGCAGACCCCTGAATGATATTTAAATGTTGTGATGGAAATTGTTATAACTGCTTGAATGATGGATAAATGACATTACCTGGTGGATACTTTTCTGTAAGCTTCTGGCAGTTGGAACTTCTAAAATAGAATCATTTTGTGGGATATCGGATTCCTTGTCACAACTACCAATTTGATAGCTGGTGTGAAGAATTTGGATATGAATACATTATGCTGAAAAGTCTTAGTATGGTATTTTGTTATCTGTGCATTTATGGGTATTTCAAGAGCCAGTAAAAAGACGGGTGTATTTTCTTTTGATGTATTTTTTAAAATTTTTGATACACTGGTATTACCGATTTTAACGTATGGCTCTGAAGTGTGGGGATACGCTCAATATGAAAATTTGGAAAGAGTCCAATACTTTGCATGCAGAAACTTGCTAGGAGTTTTGCAATGCCCCAATGTAGCCGTTTTAGGTGAGTGTCGACGGTTTCCGATATATTTCTACACGGCCAAACGGTGTATTAAATATTGGGTAAAACTTTTAAAAATGCCAAAGAACAGATACCCAAAGAAATGTTATGAAATGCTTAATTTGACAAATCAGGTGTTAATTCGAAACCCACATGGATTCAACATGTCAAAAATTTATTGTCCTTATGCAATTTACAAGACGTGTGGGATCGACAAGAAGTCGTAGACGAGAAGATCTTTATGAATACTTTTATTGAAAATTTTAAGCGTTATTTGTTTTGTAAATGACAGAGTGAGATTTGTTCTCTTGACAAACTTATTTGTTATCGACAATTCAAGTGCTCTCTCGAACCAGAAAAATATCTTTCCGTTGTTAAAATCAATATTCACATGAAGATGTTGGCTCGTCTACGTTGCTCCTCCCATTGTTTAAGAATCGAGATAGGTAGAAGACAAAATATCGATAGAATAGAACGAATTTGTATACTGTGTGAGAGAAATGAGATTGAAAATGAGTATCATTTTGTCCTACTTTGCCCCTTTTTTGACAACATAAGAAATCAATACATTCCACCACTTTACTTAAATCCACCATCTGAAAGAAAATTTTATCTTTTAATGTCTTCAGAGAACACTTCTACACATGTATTTCATGCGATGGCATTAAGAAAAGAGATATATGATAGCTAAATTATTAAGTACTTTGTCAGATTGTTTTTCCTGTCAGTTTTTGTAAAGTTTAATTTATTGTGAAATAAAGAAATAAAGACCACAATTAATTAAAAATAAATTGTTATCTGTGTGAACTTGACATCCTGCTGGTGCTGTATATTGAGATGTGCTGTATCTGTTAGGTTTTGAACAATGTACAACTGTGTCAGTACAATATCATGGACTGCTACATGTATGTGCAAAGACTAAGATATGAACATATGCAAAATATAAATGCAAACGGAACATAGATGCAACACAAATCCCAAAGTCATGTTTTTCTGTTAACGTTCTCAGGCAATATCGGCACAGTCTGTTTTAATTCAGGTACTTTTTGGAGATGAAATATATTCCAGTTTTCTTCATGGAACCATCACATGTAAATGTCAATTTCAAACCTTGTGCTGTATAAGTTCACAGTATTAATCACAGGGAGTGGCTGGCAGTTATTGTTCACACAATCAATTTAGAGTTCATACTCACCATGTAATGAGATTGACATCAAATGAGAAATAATTTCTAAGATGGTCAAATTCCTGGGTTGTAGTTTTATACTGTTTACCAATATATGTCTTACACTTCTTGCATTTCAGGAAACGAAAAGAACTGTAAATTAAGAGTTGAATAAAGATTGTCAAGACATTGCAATGATAAAGAAGTGAAACTAGTTTAAAACAAGGTTCTGGGTAGCTGCAGTAGTTGTAGCCCCTAACTTTTTCTATCATGTTGGCTATATTGCTGGCCTGCATGGCTACAATTCCTTCCAATAGAAAACATGGAAAATTTGTACAGCAGATCTACTGTGCACAGAAATGGTCGCATGGGTGGCAAATTCCCTTTTTCCATGGAAATTTTGCCATAGTCTTGCTTCCTGATCATAAGCAATGATAAATACACTAAGGCAATGGTTGACATTTTTTGACAACACTGCATTTTAACCCTTTCACCACCAATGGTTTCACCCAAACCTATTGATATCAATAGTGAATGTTGACCTGTTTACAGGGCATTGGGGTTGAACTGGTTACAATCTTCACGGAATCAAAGTGATAAATTTTACCCTGCCAGCATGGCTCACTTGCACCATATCTCATTGATATGAGGTTCTGTCATTGTATGTATAGATGCAGCAAATGGTGTAATCTCACCTTCCTTCATCCATGCCAGATTCTGCGGTTGTTATTTTTTTGTCAATCATTACACTGTCTGTTGTACCTGAAATAAAAATCCAACAAATACAACAATTTAGTAAGTACATAGCAGTCATACTGAGCAAAATAAATTACTGAATGACTTACCGGTAAGATGTGAAAAGTGAACAATCACACTTCCAATGCCAAATAACAAGGAATATATTAAGAAACAGACTGTAGAATTCATTTACAAAATCAACCACCAGTCAACCTCATTTGGTAAAGATGGACCAATTTGTATTCTACCTTGACAATTATTATTGGAATGATTTGGATGACTTGAACGGACAACTGGTATGAAGTTGTATCTAAATGATAGTATTATCCAATATTTGATAGTTTAAATAAATGAGATAGGTTTTTGTACATTTAAGTTCAGATTAAAGTTTTCTCTCATGAAATATATTACAAACACTATGTTTCCCCCAGCAGCTGCAGGTAAAGACATTGACAACAATGTTTTATGCAATGTTTAATTTTGTTCTTGCTATACTGCACTTTCCGAAGTGTGTTGTTATGCAATAGAGTAAGTTTTTTTATAAAAAATTACTCTCCACCCTCCATTGGATGTTAGTAATTTTTGTGTCAAAACACCTATATAATATAAGGGATAGTCGATAATAAAAGCTGGCGCACAACAAACGGCATTCTTTGGTTTGGGGGGGGGAAGGGGGTATAGCTGAGATTTCGTTTTGTGTGCGTCAAAATCACATAAGGATTTTCATCTATTGGTTTCTAAATCATGACCACTTGCACTTGTGGGAAAAATGCGGAGCTGAATTTATTGTAGGATTGGGGAGTTAAAAAAATAGTTCAAACATGAATTACAAACGAAACACTGTCATCATTTTATTTTTGAATTGAAATTGATCAGTTTTCTGTATAGAGCTGCACAGTACAGTGACACATGCAGTACGCGGTGCAGTCAACCAACATTTTGAACATAAAACTACCTTGGCGTTCATCGAGAACGGAATGACCACAAAATACAAAGACAAAAAAGACAATGAGAAGACATAAATGTGAAATAAAAACTTGTATGCTTTTTCAACGTGAAACATGTACGTGAAACATTTTCCTATGTGTGAAATACATTAAAATGTTCTGTGTCTTAAAATGTGAAATAAGTAAAATGCACTTCTGGTATTTTTTCACACAGGCACTTGACCCGTCGCTTCGCGATCGGTACCGATTCACAGTAGAAAGACTCTGACCCGTCGCTTTGCGATCGGTACTGATTCACAGTAGAAAGACTGTGAATCAGTACCGATCGCGAAGCGACGGGTCAAGTGCCTGTGTTTTTTCATAGCTGTGTGGATGGCACACAGTCCATGTAGCCGACAATGAGATGCAAATGATATGGGGTTAAGGTCCCCTCGACTAACTTTCAGCTGGTTGCTCACTTTCTACTATTTTTATAGTATTTTATACAAAGGCACAGACTTATTCTACCTTCAACTTAAAACTGATAGTGATTTTGTAGCTCATTCTTTACTATTTTTCATAGTTTTTGGTAGCCGGTAACAGACACTTCGTGTTCGTGTCGGCTACATGGACGATCTGCCGTGCGGATTGTAAAGGTGCGTGTGGTTTTGTCAGAAATGGCATCATAAAACGAAATCGATTTCGCATAAGAACCTTCGTTTTGAGGGGGAGGGGGTTTCCAAATAAAATGAAGGAATTACGTTTCTTGTGCGTCAGCTTTTATTACAACAGCCCCCTAAATAGATGGATAATTTCTAAATATTTCAATCTTGTGCTGCAGTTTAAGCTTGTGTGAACAGTATGAGGAATCGTTCCGACGTGCTGAGATTTATCACTCAGAGAATGGGATATGTGTAATGACTGAATTTAACAAGAGCATTGCTGTGCAATTAGCTCAATGGTATGTTGTTTACATCGTCAGAAGACTCTTCAACGGATGAGAAATTTACACTACTGCAGACTCTTACAGAGAGAGTCATAAGTCTGAGGCCACTCATATGGCGAAATGACTAGCAAAACAGCCAGTCATTTGATGAAGTTGTAAACAGTTTGGTGATTAACTTGGCTGATAACATGGCCACTATAAAACTGGACATCGGAGCTCCCCTGTAGTGCTGTAGAATAAAGATACCACTTGTATACATTAAAGCCTGTACTCAATAATTAGTTTATTGAAGCAATGCCTCTTTTATGGCATCACTGCTGTTAGTGTAATGCAAAGATGTATTCCATGCAGACAGTGTATTTTGGGGGAATTTAAATCAGCTGCACTTTTTTTCATAAACCTAAAGAGACACCATGATAAGAAAAATAATGTTGGTCTACAGACAATAGTGTGTAAGTTACAATAACACCAGTTTCTTTTCCTTTGGTTACTGTGAAGATATGACAAATAAGTTGTCTTGACAAGACAGTTGTATATGGGCTGGTGCTATGCATGGTAATATTATCTCAATCTTGAGCACAGGGTGCCAATCGTAAACTCTCATTTACAACCCTCTGTAGCAACAGGGGAGCCTAATGTCCAGTTTTACAGCTTCCATGCTGTATATATTAAAGCAAAGTTAATCACCAAACTGTTTACAGCTTCATCAAATGACTGGCTGTTTTGCTAGTCATTTCGCCATATGAGTGGCCTCAGACTTATGACTCTCTCTGTAATGAACAGAGAAAAGCTGCAGGGCTATGAACTGCAGCAAGGTGGTGGGGATGGTGGGTCGTCCAACCCATTTTCCCGAGCAAAACCTCGAGCTACAGCACTGCTGCAACCCACTATCCAGCACTCGCAGCAGTTCCACGGCCCTCAACTTTCCCTGGCGATTCTGCATGGTGGTAGGTGGGCATTTCATTTGAGTTTTGAAATGTGAAGCGGTTTGTCAATGTCATTGACTCCAAACTTACAGTTTACCGTGAACACTTTCAGAGTTTCGTCTGTAGCAACACATTGGTTTGAATCACTGATAATTGAATTGCAAGCAATGCACTGGACCACATAAGGCGTCTCTTCAGGGTCAGGTTCCATGTCTATGGAGTCAAGCGAGTCAGTCTTTCCATTTGACATTACCGCCATTTTCATTGAGTGACGTACCGTGTAAGACGACTCATGGGTAACAGGATGGGCAACAAACGCAATGCTACAGTTAAATAAAATGCTGTATTGATAATTTACTTATTTTGTTTATTGTTGGTCTTATTAAGAATAAAAATATAAATATACTTTAATTTTCGTTTGTTTATCCGTACCCGCGTCAACAAATTCAACTAGGTCAAGGGTCAAACCAAACAGAGGTCATGGAGAGGTGGAAGTTCGCCCCGCTGAGACTGCTAGCTAGACTACACCGTAGTACACGTATAGTTCGTTTTCCACCGTATACACATTTTGCTGTCCGCATAATTCTTTCCCAGCCTTCTGCATGATATATGCTTATGTCAACAAAAAGGTTGTACACGATCTTGCGTTTCCACATCAACAACCGTTCAACTTACCGCCATGACATAATCGGGTCCAGCTGTGTGCGAACCGTCTCGTTCCGACCATCCCTCACCACTACACAGCAGCTCCAGCATGATAAAATAAGAGAGGAACTCTCTTTTCTTGATGGAGAAACATCTACAAAGACCAACATTTCTACAAATGTCTTACCTCGACGGTACTGCCAGGTTAGATATTTATCGTCAAAGAAGAAAGGACCGCAGGAAATAGTGAAATCTTACCGAGATGTGGTAGATATTGACAGTAGTGATGAAGATAATTGGAACAAGCTGAAAGATGAAGATTACTTTGATGATGACTATGACCCAGAGCAGGAAGATAATGAAAACGACAATGGAGAACCAAAGAGTTGGAAAGATGTTACCCATACACTGAGTGGATTCAGAGCTGACAAAGTTATTGCTGCAGGTCTAGGAATTTCGAGAAAGTGAGTTTGGCATCTTGTGAAACCGCAAAGAATTATTAAGTTGGAATAATTTGGAGAAGTAGAGATAATGATGCATTGTCCAAGAAAGGAATTGCTCGGGTGTTAGAGTGAGTTTCAAAGAATCGCTACTTTATTGAGAATGTTTATTTTTCTGAAAATACTTTCCTTGTAATTATCTAAACTTGCGCTCTGAAGTTGAAGAGTATAGATTTATACTGAATCTCCCAGTATTCTTAGCCAACGTGGCTATAGTCTTTTTTAGTACGTAGGGGATTGTTTGCAATGCAAGTTCCAGTATTGTTCACTTACATTTGTGATGTATCATACGGTACCAGTATACAATTCCATAGACGGGTAGCAGCTTCAGATACTGTTTATGACTTTGTCAGCAATCGAATACAATGAAGATTTTTTGTTTGATCAATGTTCTGGTTCATAAATATAAGCTTCTTGCTGTTTTATTGATACAGGCAAGTGGAGGATGCATTTCTCTCTGGAAAGTTGAGGTTTAATGGAGAAATATTGACCAAGAAAAGTAGAAAGGTAAGTATACTTACCAATTATTTTAGAGACGACTGAAGATTAATGGACACACCTTTGGTTGCGAATAAAAAGGGATTTTCTTAGGGAGCTCTGACGAGGAGTGATGGTAATAGTGTACTTACTACTGGTAGGTTACCAAAATTTAAAAAAAAATACTTTGTATCCACTACTCTTCTGTCTTATTTTGTGTTTCAAGAAACTCCTTCCGCAGTTTAATATGAACCTCTGAGCAAATAAATTGGTCATTTTTCATGGGGCTTGCAGATTGTGTTGAGATCTTATCAACAGAGTAATTGAATTATGAATGGCATCTCAAGATAATGTAAACATCAGAAAGTTGATAAACAAGTGTGTGTGTGTTCATCCATCTAATGTGCATCACCTGTTGGAATTGCTAATTTTGTCATATTTTTCCAACTTAGTTTATGACACGCTCAGCACTTCAACAGACATGCAAAAGATGATTTTTTTGAAATTAATTTTTAGCTCACATTTGGTTTTACCAATGTGAGTTTATCGTATAGGCTGAAGTCGATGGCGTCTGTATGTATGTGTGTATGTATGTATGTATGTATGTATGTA
>LD365607.1:0-10363 GCA_001465055.1 Ptychodera flava | reverse complement strand
CCAACGATGTAATGGCGCTACATGAACTATAGAGACATGAAACGTTAGGAACAATGAACCTATACTATGAGAAATCTCCCAATGACGCATGGTCACCACGGGGGGGGAGGGGGGGGCTGCTTTACTGCCGCACCGCAGTCATGCATGCCCGCGGTTTGGCCATAATTTGGGGGGTACTGTCATGGGTCTGCTGCGGGCGACTGGTAGCACGTTGCCCGATGCACGGTACCAATAACCCGGTACCGCCATCCAGGCCGCTATGACGCCTCGTTGCCCCCGCCATGGCAGTACAGGCATAACCCCGGATTTTGGCCAAACACTTGTCTCCGTGTCGTTCCTTTGCGTTAATGAAATATTTGTACGTTTAAATTATCAAAATTGTACATCATCAGTGAAGCTTTGCTCCTATTTGATCAGCCAATTTTACAAATGAAAGTTAAAAGCTATTGAATGACCAGCTGCAGAGAAGACATTTTTTTGAACTTTTTGGACATCGACCTAAAAAATTAACACGTGAAAATTAATCCACACCACATTAATGAAATTTGCCCTAAAATCTCAATGAAGTCATTCTTACAACCAAATGACATAGCTATCAGACAATTACTTTGTGAATGGAAGATGTAATATGACCCAAACAGAGGCAAGACCTCAAAAAAATACATGTACATAAATTTCATGATGATTTACAGAAATCTGAACGAAGTCATCCAATAAGAAACCCACAAATCAAATTCAAGAGCTATGCAAAGAGCAGCTTAAAGGGACATTATTTGTATCTTTTGACCTTATATTGTTGCAAACAAGAAGTTGATAATGTTGTTCGACTTATTGAAAGATGTCTAAAAAACAGTCGATCATAGACAACTTCCATCACATTTGCGTACAATGTACAGAAAAACCTTGGGTCAGAGGTTAATGGTGGGCTACCGTTGACCTGCGATCAGACCACACTGCTAATTGCTATCAGGCCCCTGTAAGCATCTGCGTGTAAAAAAATAAACCATGGGAAGTGAAAGTCAAGAGCGCAGTGTAGCAGTTTCAGGATTCCCTATTACCGATGCCGTTTGCTCAGTTACATTTTGACGGTCAGTTTTTCATGGAGATCTTGACGGCCAATCCTGCTTTTAGATACACCATTCTTTGCTGCTACAAAGCACATTTTTGTAATGGGCATTTCAAATGCCTACAAGCTGCAAGAAGCCGACGACTCAGACAAGGCCTATTTTTTCGTCTCGTTTGTACCTCCATATGTAGACTTGCCCAAAGACTGTGGGCATAGAAATGTCAAAACAGAGTACCCCCCGGTATAATGAAGGGATAAACTTCAGTAGACAGTCACGTTATTGTTGAGGTGATCACGAAATTGAAGCATAGCACTCAGACTACTGTCTATGATTGTAGAAGCTGCTTTGGCGACTGACACGTACATCATGTATGTTGTTGGGTGAAAGCTATAGCTGTGCGTGACAGGGTTGTGCCAAATCGCTGGCAGCACCTCGGTTGCGGCGTGCAGTTTCTCCACCAAAAACAACCCATTTTTAATCCCAAACTTGCGCTGAGTTTCGTTTTTGAGCACACCCGCCTCGCCTGGGTACACGATTAGCCCTCTGTATAGGTCTTTGTGTTCCCAGCGTTATACGACGAGGAAGCCGTATGACGCCGGGAACACACAGACCTGTATGCAGGGCTATAGGTACACAATGTGCTCAGCTGCGCTTCTAAACTTATGCAAAACCCACTTTTGGGAGTGGGTCGGAGGCACGGAGGCCGTAAGCGACGTATAGGGTCTCCACTGTCATTGCGATGTACTCACTTTTGGTTCGAAATGTGATGCAACTGATACAAATAATTACACGATGCATAGAGAATAACAACATTCGAATAGATCTTGTGTATCGAGAGGTGACTTCAATCGACAGTACAGTACCCACTTGGCGCGGTGTCACGATGTCACAGATGCTACACCGTGCACTGTTCAGTCCGATTGCGATGTTTCGAAGTCCAACAAGTGATCATGTCGTGTTTGTAAAACTAACCAACGTAATGGCAAGAAAATGCCCTAAAAATCTTAAAAGTTGCCGAAGATTTGCTAATGATGAAATGCACAGAAAATGCACTACTCTGTACCTGTTTCACTATCACCACAGCAATCTGACATCGTTTTTGTTTTACCATTGACCCAATTGCGTTTATGGTTTTATTTGTTTCACAGTCCGTGTCATCGATACTAAAATGAAACTTACAAGCAAATGCCCTGTTTATTTCACTATTTGACAGTAGTTTGTGAGACGTGCATTTGTTTATGCGCTGTGAGCTCATCGATATGCATTGTGCTGAAGTTACTGTGTAGATGAGGGCCGCTCAGCATTCTAGCTGTACTTTGATAGTTGACGTATGCGTAGTAATATTGGTCATGTGCTGAGGTTCAATAATGGCTGTTGGTTCAAATCGCGCGGACGCCCTTACCAACATTGAACCTTGCCGTAAAGAGCAAGAAGGTGGTTTTACATTATAATCCTTGAAGCCGTCCATAGTCACAATTTAGGTCTCCTATTGATTTGACCAGGGATTTCAGTCATCGAAAAAATGAAAAAAAAATGAAAAGATACAAATAATGTCCCTTTAAGAGTTGAGGATCTGTGACAAAAGGTGAGAAAAACGTCATCTTAAAATTACGACTGCAAATGCGAAGAAATCTTGACTAAGTAATGTATCTCCAGAAATACTTGTGCAAAAAAATCAAAGCACATTGAGCAGCCATTGTAACAAGTATCATATTATCAGAAAGGTACCAGGAACAACCTGTGACCATAGAATCTGATAAACTCCTTGTCAGTTACCAGTACCTAAAAGTTGTTCATTAAATATACAATTAACTATTCCTTGTACGAGGGTTGGATGAAAAGTTTCGAGCCTTGGCTATGAAAGAGCGATGCCAGATCAATGAAGCTTTCCTGATTTGCATTTATTTCAACTCTTCAGATGACTACCTAGAACAGGGACAAATTATCAATGGAGAGCACTATTCTAACCTATTGAGGCAGTTACGGGAGGCTATCAACAAAAAAAGGAGGACAGTTAAGAAAAGGTGTGTTGTTTCATTAGGACAATGCTCCACCCCACAAGTCAGTGGATGCCATAGCAACAGTGCATGACTGCATCTTCAAACTCATTCCACACACATCGTACTCTTCTGACATAACACCCTCAGATTTTCATGTCTTCCCCAACATGAAGAAACAGGAGAGCATTTTGACGATGATGATGACATCATATCGACTTTTTTGACAACCAAGATGAAACCTTCTACAAGGCAGGGATCAAAGTGCAGCAGCACTGTTGGCAGAAGTGTGTGGACAACAAAGGGTACTATGTTGAAAAATAAATATCATAGACACTCTTCCAGTAGGACTTTATAGTTAGGCTCAAAACTTTTCATCCAACCCTCGTATTTCAGGATCCAAATTTCATGTGGATTTTCATTGGTATTAACCATTGACTTGTTTCAATTGTGTTGTGCAATACAATTGTCTAATTCCAATGGTGAATGCGATATGGAAATAGTGACTGACGTGCAATTACTGACTGACATCAGGGCAGTATCCTACCCTGCAATAGATATAAACAATAAATTGGGCAGAAATTATGGGAGGGGGCTTGAGTTTTAGGGAATATTACAGGACCTAGGACTGGCCCAGGATCACCGCTCGTGAATTTGACCTGCTCAGAGTTCACAATTTGACTTTCTTGTGGTTTTTATATGCAAAAAAGAGCTACCATATGACTGCTAACCATCATTTGAACCAACGTTGAAACATTTCCAGTATCCCTTGGATGAACTTACAAGACAGCATTGGACTCGCAGATGGTGCAGAAATAACCAGTGCATGGTGTTTCTGACGTCTTTGTTAACTTAATGCCTGTCTTACAGGTAACGTTTATCAGATGACGCGGTCCCGCTCAGGCTTGCAGCTCAAATCCTGGTTGGAAGATATTGTCTTGTGAACAAGGGATGATAAAGACTGAAAACTTTTAGGTTCGGTAGGGCATTATCTGCGTCCAGGCAATTTGGACCTTACCCAAATTTGATGGTGGTCCTGGACCCCCCTTCTTGCCCGGTCCAAACTAGACCGGCCCTTGCCCAACTCAGTGCATCATGCAACATTGACAATTTTCAGTCAACCTGAAATCGTGGCTGGCCAAGGTCCGACACAAACTACTCAATGTGAACATGAGATTAATGTTTTAAACAATAATGTCTGGTTGATCTAGACATGTTTTAGAAGTCATATTCCGGGTACTATAGATGGGTTATTGTAAAATATCCATGTGCACCCACATATATATCATATCTTAATTGGCAGACTTCAGTTTTAATCTGGCACTATAACAGTAGCCCAAACTGCTAATTACACCTCTTGCAGGTATGTAAGGGTCCCCAATTCGACAAAGTGAGCGTCGAACTGAGCGTGGTAAAAGACAAAGTGAGCGTCAAACTGAGCGTGGAAATGACAAAGTGAGCGTTGAACTGAGCGTTGGAAATGACAAAGTGAGCGTCGAACTGAGCGTTGAAAATTACGAAGTGAGCATCAAACTGGGCGAAAAAAAGAACTGAGCGTTGAACTGAGTACGAGTGTTAAAATGTAGCGAATATGGGAAATGTAGCTTGCACGGGTGCTTAGTTACTGGATAGTACACGACTTGTCAGTTGGCATATAAAAACGTGTTTACAATGACGCGCGCAATATTTGTGTCATAATTACAAGTTATTCATAATTACAGTTAACTCTTCGTAGTCAAAACGAATAAGAGATAGGAGTCAAGGTCCTGTAGTCGACGGACCTCGATGGAGCAATGTCAATCACTGTCTGTAGTGTGCATGTACGTGAGTTGACAAATGGCAGCCAGAGCGAGGTCAAATAGACGTCATTCTCACCTCTAAATTGCCACAGTATGATTGTCGCAATATCTCAATAAAATGGCATTCGTCACTTCTGATCATGGTAATTCCACGAATGACCGTGTACTAACCAAGCGTCAGTGGGAGGCATATTTCATACATCCATTGCATACAAATTTTAGGCGTGCAATATAATACCATTGACTGGCTATATGACGGTCATGATGGCTCTCTTAACATAAAGATATGTCCCAATGGCTGATCGTCATCAGTTTGGTCATACCTTTTTATATTTATTGTCGTGGGGTAATCCATCGACGAATGCATTTCACACCGTGCAGAACTTATGTCCGTATAAGGGACGGCAACAAGCAGTGATCTCCGGCAACTGACAGTCAAGTTCGCTAAATACTGAGAGATTGGAGGTTTCGTGGATCCTATGTACTAACGGTTCAGAGAAATTTCAATTGGTAGCAAAGACTCTAGAGAATATTTTGGTATTTTTATTGCAGTAGCAGTTTTGAACCCCCCCCCCCCCCCCAAGAAACTAATACAATGGTCGACAAGTAGCATCCTGGATGACATTGAGTTCACAGGAAGACATCGAAACTGACAAGCCATAGGGCCTTCGGTCACAGTAGAAGCACGCCTTGAGCTACGCATCTTGGTTCCATACACATGTATTTTGGTCCTTTCCAAGACAAGCTTTGATTTTTGCATTTCGATATTTCCATTAAAAACGACTTATCCTTTATAAAAGATGCCCTTGACGTTAAAATTGGCGAACCTTCCGGTGTGGCTTACCATTGAGGCAGCACACCTCTATGGGCTGACCGAGACTGAAAAGTTTTGAGCCAATCATAAGCTTACGCCTGAAGCCGAAAAAATAACCGTATTAAACTTTCACTTTTTCGGGTGAAAGACGTTTTTTTCACATTGCATTTATTTTGAAACATTTGGCATGGTAAGACATTGTGCGGCAATCGTGATGACAAATGGATGGAAAATCACGGTTGACAATGTTGACAATGCAGCATTTTCCATATACCGGCACTATTTTGTTCTCAATTGACAAGATTGTCGTTTTGTTAATTGTAATTAGCGGACTAGCCAACCTCTACTTCAAAGCCTGTGCTGAAGATACAGACGGCATACAACAACACAAAGGCAGCTTTTTACAATGTTTACGATATTAAGACGCAACGTCTTTCATGTCGGCACTGACATAAACTGCTATCTCGATATATAATTCTGTTTTGAAGTGAGACTAAAACGAAGGACAGCGAAGGACAGTGAAGGACTACGAAGGACGGTATTTCTGGATGCAGAAAGGACGAGAATAGGGCCTGCACTATAATGAAACTAGCATCCTTCACCATATTCTGCACTAATTACATAGTCCTTCGCCTTATTTTGCCGTGAAAAGATATCCTTCGTCCCATCATGTAGTGAAAAGGCTTGCCTTCAAATCATTTTATACGGATAACACAGTCCATCGCCCTACTCTTGATAGCTTACGCTGCCCTTCACTAGGCTCAATTCCGCGCTAAAAATACTATTCTCCCTACAGGATAAGGTGAAGGACAGTAGTTTCACTGCAGAATGTGACGAAGGACATTCTTAATAATTTCTGTGGAGGGGTCTGTCAGAATGTATGAAACAAATCCGATCGAAAATCTACTGTGTTATTAGCGCACAATACGGTTATAGGACGGCCGTTTTATTATTACGTAGATAAGAGGATCATTTTATCTGAAAATAATTGCTGAGAAAATCTTTCAATGCATGGTATATTTTAATACAGAAATGGTGAGAACAGTATGTTCAGTGCAGAATGGAGCGGCGAACGGTGTGATCTGTTCAGGGTATTAAGGTGATAGAGTAATAAAAATGGGTCAAAGGAAAACATTTTTACTACACAAGTGGGTGAGGAACAGTATTTCAATGGAAAAATAAAGCGAAGGAAGTTCAGAATATGGAGAAAGACGGTTGACTACAAAATAGGGTGGGCCAGGTTTTTAATAGGAAAATGGGCACAACTTGCTGCTTTGACACCAGGAACATCCGAATCCTGGTTAGAAGTTGGCCAATGTTTCAATGATTACAAGCCCCGATATAGTGAACATACATGTCGACGGACATTCACATGCAACTGAATGTAAACGCCACATTGTATAAACAGTACTCTGCTCAGCAGCAACGTCTGTGCTTCACGTCAGATTAATGGGATAAAGGTAAGGTAAATCAGCTCCTAAATGCGTGACCTTTCCATTATTGGGAACAATATTGTTTGTTTTTGTTTTTTTATGATTTCCGACCTGTGCATCCAATGTTATCCGCACGGCGTGTGCAAATTGTAGTTTCAGGTTAACAAAGGACTAAAGGTTCGGTTGTAATGCATAACTTTTATTGTCGGGCAATTTTTTTCCCGTATTTTTTGATGGCCTTTGATGACCTTTGACTTACTTCACGTGTATCTCAGCAACTACAGGGCCTACGTACAGCTTTCGTTTCTCGTGGATATTGCGAGGCATCCGATGAAAGTGCTACTGACAATCACGGCACTTGAAATACACGGGCAACTCACAGATCTGTAGGCCGACACAGCTGACATGGTACCATTGTCTGCATAAACAGCACATGACTTCTTCTACAGTTGACAGATCACCAGGACACGTCCTGGAAGAGCATGTAGACAGATTTCGTGAAAGCTCCAGTTCTTTGGTAATTTGTGTCATCTGATATCTTTGCTCTTTTTGATATACCCTTAGGCCACTTTTTGTATTGAATATTTCTTGAAGTAGGTTATACTCCTTATTAAACTTCACATTTCTGTGTTTACGAGGCTTGTCATCAGGTCGCAAGGCAACATGTACGTATTGCTGCATCACTAGACTAGTGACCCATCTCCTTACTGTAGTACTCTGTATCTCATCATATAATCTGCCAGTAATAACACTGTAGGCATTCAAAATGACATATATGCCGCAGTCATATCCATTTGGTTGTTTGACGGTATCTGTACACATCACAAGTTTCCAGTCATGAGGATGAAAAGGGCCTGCTATGGCAACGAATGCAGCGCCAACAAAGAATAGCGCCCTTAGTAAGATTGATCTTGGCTCACTGATGAAAGCTGAATCCATCAAGGTGATCATTTTCTTCTTCAAGTTAATGATGACAAGAACCCAGTGTGTACCAGTCGTGACATCAATATTCAAAGGAAACAGGACTATATCCTTATTTAGTACCTCATTTCTAAGCAGAAAACTGAAGTATATTCTGTATGCCTTCAATGCAATGCTACTATAGATGTATGTCGGACACACTAAGATAGATTTCTGCTTGTGATTTTCCCGTACAAGTGCAGATATTGCATGTTCAATGGCTTCTCCGGTTAACCATTCTCTTGGACGTATACTGTCCATCACAGCTTTTGCGGTGTCCCAAACACCATGAGCTTTCATTTCATTTGACAGCGTTGTGTATTCGTTATCTGAAACAGCATCTGACTTTTCCCAACTGTGATTTCCAGTATGACCATGTGATTCACACGATGTATCCTGGGGACGCAGTGTGGTGCTTGCTTCTAAATCATGTGCCTGTGTTCGTCCTGTATTTGCTCTATCTATTGGCGTAGATTGTAACTGTGGTCCAGTTGCTGACCGATTAGCAGCCGCGTCAGTGGCGTCACTCAAATTTTCAGCTTTGTAAATGGGAGATACATTCGGACTGTCTTGGTGCCTCGCATATAACAATGAATCGGCTGCTGGGTCGACATCGTAATCATAATCTTTTGTTCTAGCCCGTTTTCTTCCTGATTTTCCTTCTCTCCCTTTCACTCTTTTTCGCAGCATTGACAGCAAATATTTACTCTTGTCTTTGCCACGAGATTTTCCTATCGCCAATTCAACGGCTAGAATGTGATAGCAGAGACCTGTACTTGGGCAGGAACAGACAGCTGGCTCTGGGAACATCTTGACTGCGTGTACTCTGTTGCTTGTAACGCTTCTTACCGTGAATGTTTTAGTTTGAGGTGCCAAACCAATACATCCTGAGTCTAAAGCCACTTTCGCTAGGGACATCTCGGACATACGATAATTTCGACCCATTTCTACTGTACGGGAACGTGTTGGAGCTTCACTCTTGATATGATCTATGATAGTGTCGATTGGCAGAAATTGGGGCAGATCTACTGAACCAACTGTTTGTCTTCTTGCTTCAAATTTGGGCTTCAGATCATACTTTCCAAACCCAACCAATGCTCTACGAAATTCATAGAGGTAGTAGTTCTGCATGTAGAACAAGGAAAGGATCATAGCATCCGCTGGAAGTTCTTTCCATGCATTCTGCTCTTTGATCAGTTTGTGCATACTTTCACTGATATTGTTGGTGACAGATATGTCTCCCTGAAATGCAGCAAATCTTCTTGTCACAAATGATGATCCACGATTCTTTAAATCATTGAAAATGTCTTTATCAAAGTATTCCAGGAAGGCTTTGCTCCAATTCGCTCTCAGCTTGACATAAAGCTCGTTGAATTCGACTTCAGTCATAGCATCTCGTAGCCTTTCGACGTGATCTTTAAGTACTTTGACATCATCTTGTTGGCCACCATGCCTCTTCACCCACATTTCAACGTCTCGCAGCAGGTGGTTGCCACAGTAGACATTGGTTACACCGGGAGACTTCTGGATGGCACAAGCTATACCACGTTCCCTATCCGTAACAAGTGGTATCGAACCCTTCTCACTAATATCCAGCTCCGCGAGGATACTTTGAACAAAAGCTTCGTGGTGAGCTTTGAACTTCCTTTCGTGAATTAAAAACCCAACAGGAAAGATAGGGTCGCCTGTCAGGAGGACATTTCTGGCTACAAGGGGAGATACATAAAAATCGCCCAAATTAAATGTAGTGTCGTAGGACAGCAGTTGAGGAAGTGTTTTGTCCTTTACTGATATTCGTAGTATATCCCGTGTTTCTGAAATAAGGTCCTTCTGTGCGACAATTATCACAAGTTCCGGGTACATTTCCAATCGCCAAATGAAGTCATCTAAGTGAACTGCCAGTTCGTACATACTGAAAATTTCATCGTTTGTTAGTTTTTTGGTTTTTCGGGCAATGTAAAGAGTATTTGCCACCTGTTTTAAGTCTCGCGGTCTGTCCACAGGCATTCGTTCCTGGAAAAGATTCTTGCTTTTCTCACTCTGCTTTTCTTTGTAAAGATTGATTGGCTCTTTTCCACTAGCAGCATCGTCTTTCATATCTCTGATGATACTCTTCTTCGTGGGAATAAATGGTTTATTGCTTATTTTTCTGTTTCCATGTTTAGAATCTTTGGAAAGAGATTCGTTGCCAATATAATGCAACAAATATAGATGTCTGTTGCCCCTGTTATTTGCTGTCAAGCAATAAACAAGGCGCTTAAATCCTAACAGGGAATCTTTTCCCTTGCCATCG
>LD365588.1:34422-49233 GCA_001465055.1 Ptychodera flava | reverse complement strand
GACATGAACTAAGTACGACTAGAATCACTCGAAAATCAGGTGTAAAATCTTTCAGAGAACGTGTCAGAGTGGAACCACACGCAACGCCAGGATCAATGTCAACACGTCGGCCAACATGGCCGCCGCCATATTGGAATTTATGCAATGTGAACTCGATCGCGATCGTGATCTTACTCGGACAAAAAATAAGATCATCGTTGTAAAATCATAATCAACCTCACTAGTCAACTGTTTCTTTTGTTTCTTTCGCGGTCCATTTCGTTGATCAAAGCATGGGAATGTGATCAAAGGCCCCGCTAGTGCTACATCGCCTACCTCTGTGAACACTTGTCCTCGATGTATACCGAGTAAAGGTATTTGTTGGTCGTAATAGTCGATGTAGAATGAAAACTTGTGAACAACCCAGCCGATTCTTCTATTGTTTTAACGTTCCTCTCAACACTTACGGACAACTTATCGGACGCATACCATACTTCACACCTTCCACTCTTTCACCAGGTTGAAAGTTACAGTGAGCGCTAATGTGTAGACAATGTATGCAACAGCTGGTAGCTACGCAGAGCGCTAGCGTGTGAACTAAAGGATGGCGGGAATATTTTAAAGCGTAGCGGGGAGAATCAAAGCGTAGCAGGGACAGGCGAAAACGTAGTGGGACCGCTACGCTAAAATGGCCTGGGGAGAACACTGATATTGTATAACTAGAAAGTGATATATAAAATGATACATATTGTGAAAATGATGCATGAAAAATGGTTGTTAGGACCTCAGAAAAGTCCTTGATGATTGCTGAAAAAGTCCTGGAAAGGCCTTGAATTTTAAGTGAGTTTGAATCTATGGACTATGGCTCAGGGTACAATTCATAAAATAGAATGCCATAGGGCATTTTCTGACAGTTGTTCAGTGTAGTTTTGTTCTTGATTAAGCTTCATTGGGTATGGATGCTTATACTGGTATGTAATTTATAACTCAGAATGTCAGTCACCTCTACTCATTCTCTTGACCTCATCCCTATACCACCATCTCCCATCCAATTGAACCTTTGTCAGCTGGATCAAGCTGGTATTTGCACTGTAATAAAAGCAGGATTTAGGTAAATTATTGTGAGGCATTTTTGAAGAAGTGTAGTTTACAGAGATTGCTGATGTGAAACTTGGTGCTATGATTTTAAAATGGAGCAAGCTTTGATAAACAAAGTCACTATAAAAGTCCTTCTGACAATATCATACACAAATTTATTTCAAATATTACCAAGTAATATCAGTGTCCATTGTGAACGCAGACTCAAACTGCATGTGGTACTCGGGTATGAAAGCAACTGTATGCTGTAACCAGAAGTAAAATTGGTAGAGATTGAAATTTAACATCTGAAACGTTCGTAGAGTTGTTTCTTTGTTTGTGTCTCTTTCCTCTTGTAGCCTTTCATGATCAAAGAGTTCAAAGAAGTACAGAAAGTATCGGTGTTGTACATTATTAAATCTTTTCAGGATCTTCTGTTTGTAAGTCAGTATCTGAATCCATAGCACGTGTAAATTTTCCCCAACTTTCTTCATTTGCAGAGAATGTTGGCAACCATTATCCCACTGTCCTCACCAGTTGCAGTTTTTATATGGTCTTCCAAAGATATATCAACATAATCAATGCTATATAGAAAGATGACATATTTTCTCATATAATACATGTAACCAAGCTCATATTTCTGGATACAGTATATTTGTAGCCTTTCAAATTTTACTGTGTATCACAGCTTGTCGTAAGTTTCGAAAGTTGTGACTATCTGTGTTTGAAATTTTACTGTATACAACATTGCTTGTATTTCTTCCAGATACTGAAATGTAACACACGGCTTATTTAATTCGTAATAAATTGTGACAAATTGATTTCAAAACTGCATTTCCTAAGTTTTGTCTGTCCTCATATCAATTGGTGAAAGAATGTTGTATATAAAAATGACTCATTGTGTATTTCTGTTTCGTAATTCAGTCCACTTTGGAAGAAGTGGCACCACCATGGCGTCGGTCATCAGATGCAGATATCGTGAAGATGTTGACCCCAAAACATAGTTTCACAGCAGACATCTCAACTGCCAGCTTAGAATTGGATAAAGACACTCACTACTATGATGAAAGGGACTATCAACGTAAGTAAGATTGCAAATCCATAATTACAAATCTTGTACACATTTCTGTTTTCAGACATATTAAAACTCAATTTTACTTCTTAATTATTATCTGTCATTAAATAGTTTTTACAACTTCTTACTCTGTAAAGAGTTTGATCAGATAAAGGCATTTCTTATCTAGTATGATGAATAATTGCAATAATTTGGAACCAGCATTTTTGTATGACTTTCCAATCCCAGTGAGGAGAAAGGAAAATATACAGACATACAGGCATATGTACTTTGCAAGTATATTAGACGAAGTGCAGGTAACCTATACAAATGATGTATAATCTATACATTCTCAATGTATTTACGTCACAAATTGACATAACAATGTCACATTTCAATAAGAATTGATTTGTCACAATTCTTAGCATTGCAGTAGGCATTGCTATCTTTTGTTAAATAGCCATAATTCCTCTGTGTGTTTGATGTTTAGTTGTAAATTTCTCTTTGTGGTTGATTTTTAGTTGTAAATCAATAAAGTTCTTTTCATTTCTGACAGTAAATTTATATCCCCCTTTTTGCGAAGTTGAACACCAATTTTCTACTCAAGGTACCTCGAGTCCATAATTATCACAAATTTAAGTTCAAAAAATCTTGCATTGTTATGTGAAATTTTAATTTTTCAAAAATAAACACCCATTTATAGAGCACCAATGAACATTGAATCGATGACATTATCAAATCAAATGAATTTGTTGGAGATAGTTTAAACTGCAAGTACATTGAGCAGTTGGGTTACTTTTAGCTTAATTTGAAGATGGCAACTCAGAAACGTAACATATATTTTGTTCAGGTATGACTTGTCTTCACTTTCAATAAAATAAAGACAGACAGACAAGATTCTGTACTGGACACACTTCCCCTGTCAATCAAAGTACAGGATGTTACTGTTCTCCTTTAATTCCATATCACAGTGCATCGTAGAGAAAGTCTACACCACCACTCTCCATTTGGACACCACCATCGTTCTTCTGGTAAAATTTCCTCAAGGGGTTCGAAAGGCTCATACCTTGGAAGTTCATCTGGGGTCAAAAGCCTGCAGGGTGAATCATCAGCAAGATCCTTGGAGAAGAGCTTACCAGAAGAACCAGAGGAAGAAGAAGAAGCAGCTGATGAAACTGATGGTAGCAAACCAGTGGTAGGTCTTCTCTCTCTTATCATACAGAATGTGATTTCTGAAACTATGACATAAAACACTAAAACACATTTTGTACGAGTAATGGTAGATTTTAGAGACCTTTGCCATTGTTTGTGATATTGTAAGATCAAAATAGGAAGTCCGATCTAATAGCAGTACTTGTTCAATATAGGTGAGCACATTGTTCATTAGAGAAAGACAGGTCAGCACTTGGAAGTTAGCGTGACATGGTTCTTGACAAAGCGCTTGCAAGTATTTATTACGTTTAAATAATACTCACAAATTTGCCTGACTATGCAAAAAGTCAGGCAAATCTAACTTTAGTCGATTTTAGAGACCTTTGCCATTGTTTGTGATATTGTAAGATCAAAATAGGAAGTCCGATCTAATAGCAGTACTTGTTCAAGATAGATGAGCACATTGTTCATTAGAGAAAGACAGGTCAGCACTTTGATGGAGACATGAGGAAAGTCTGCAATGTTTTACAAACAGCAGATTTCACACCGTACTGTCTGTTTACACTTGGGTAAGCTGGCCACTAAAGTTTTAGTCTTTTCTTTTATCATAGGAACAGGAATTGAAATTTACATAGTAAGAAGTTGTCAAAACTATTCAATAAACTGATCTAATAAAATATCATGGGAAGGCAATATATTTAAGTTATTATCATGACAAGTAAGACAATTTTTGCATAGTCAGGCAAATTTGTGAGTATTATTTAAACGTTATAAATACTTGCAAGCGCTTTGTCAAGAACCATGTCACTCTAACTTCCATGTTTTCATGTTTCAATTATAGGTTATGTAAGAGATGCATTGATGACTATAATATTTCTGAATTGTAAAAGAATTTGACATTTATCTAAAGTCAAATTTTTGTGAATGGATCTGTCAATAATAAAAGCGATTACCGAGTTTAATTTCCTGTTCATTGATTGACAAGCCCTGAAAAGAATCATTAAAATGTGCAATTCTGTAGCTTGTTTTTTCATCCCTTCAACCCTCAACCCTTCAATGGTTCAATCAATGAGCCAGACTGCCATGAAATTATTGAAGAAACGTAGGAAGGCTTATCTTGAAATACATTTAAAGTCAACAATACAGCAATTTTTCTCATTGTCAATGAAGAACCACCTGTTTGGTGTTCCTCTTAATGGCCAACATCTTGCAAGTCTGTATAATATGTGATCTTTGTATCCAATTATGTTTTACAATTAGAATTTCAGTGCGTTTCTCCATTTCACTAAAATCCTCGTATCTAAAGATTGTAAAAGGCTTTTTTCAGCATAAAAGGTCATTGCAAATTGGTCACTGATACCAGCTATTATAAATTTTAACAGTTGGTGCCCTAATAAGGACCCCATTGAATGAATGTTGAAAATTTTATCAAAATGAATATCAAATCATTGTTATATAATGTAAGGCTCACCTGCACATGCAGGAGTACAATTTAAGAGCAACACACAGTGATAATGTAGATGAATCTACTACTGTACCAATCACAGTAAAGAGTTCACTGAAATCATTGTCATTTTGAACTTGGCAATTACAGCTCTCAAAACGACTCGAGTAGCAGACTGCACATGCCAATCCTCTGTGCAGAACACTGACTGTACAGGGTTCCTACGGTACCTAATGGAAATGCCCTCTATAAAATTGAAATTATGAAATTTTGTATCACTGGGGCAGTATGCCCCTGGCTAAAATGTTCATCACAGCTGTTATCAATGGATAGGAGGCTATAGGAAATAGAGAATTAATGGTTTGGGTGCAAGCATACATTATTAAATAAAGGTATTTTAAGTCATTTTCAATTAGCTGATGACAAAAAGAGCCTATTAGTGTTACAGCTGCCAATATTTTGTTCTTAGAATCCAAAGAATGCTTGCATAGAGGCTGATATGTAAATTATACAAAAGCTAGATCCAATCCCAGCAGGGCAGGTTGAATTCCCACTGGACATACAACGTATAACATTTTAAAAATGCAGACAACACTGTAGAGAAATAAAGTATATACATATATGTATGTATGAACAAAGGATGTGTACATATGGGAAGACTTGAATGTCTACACGTAGCATAATGGGATATCAGATCATGTTTTATAATGTCTTTATATTTTTATAACTTTTGCAGTTGGTAGAATCTCCCAAACTGATTGATGCTGGAGTTGCCAGCCGTCTTGACCGTGACTTAGTCTCGGTAATGCGTTTATCTCAGTACAATAGGCAGGCTGAAGTTAAATTGTGTGGTGTTCATTAACTTGTTTCCCAGACAAGATCACCTAGTGTATTTTCAGAAATTACCATTCCACAGAAATGGGTCAGTTTTCATAGTGACATTGAGTTGATACTGGGCAAAAGCTGAAAAGAAATCCTTGATAATGTGGCAGTTCAACCATACAGGACATCATGACATTCACCAGAAAATACCGGTACACTTGACGAATGTAGATCATTACTTGATAAATACTTTAGACACCTTGTTTGTTTATCATTGCACTGAAATGTGAATACACAATTATTACATTAAAGGTTCCAGAACAAAAGACTCATAAAAACAAGTGGTGATAACATCACAATTACTTCCCTTTGTTACGGACTTTTGAACTGTGACATCACATGAAATTCATAAACCGTAGACTGAAGAACAATAGAATCTGATATTGAAGTTATTTACCAATACCACTAGTATGTACTTGATAGTTACTTCCTCACATAGCAGTGACATGCATTGACTTCCTGCTTTGAAAATATTTTTTCCTGTGATGTCAAGGCTACTCCTAGCAGTATTAAAAATAAATAGTCTTAGTGATGTCAGGTCTTTTCTGAAGTTTTTGAAATAAAATTTCTGTAGCAGAAGGGAAGTCATATCCACAAAATTTATACAGAACTTCATTGAAGACCTAAAGCACTTTATTCTGAGAAATGTAATTTCATACCGGTAATTTTTTGTTCCACACCACTTAACAAATACTAGTCAATAATTTTTTCATTGGCTATTATTAATATCATCAGTTCCCGATCTTGTGTGTAGAGCACAAGTATATTGATGGTAAATCTTCAATTCAGCTGCCCATGAAAATA
Source organism: Ptychodera flava (assembly GCA_001465055.1). Classification (NCBI taxonomy): domain Eukaryota; kingdom Metazoa; phylum Hemichordata; class Enteropneusta; family Ptychoderidae; genus Ptychodera; species Ptychodera flava. Next base: position 42,841 of record LD365588.1, on the reverse strand, counting down.
CACTCGGTGATCTTTGTTCAAAATGTAATTTGATGGCTTAAGCAGGTCCAAAGTGAAGCGAATTGCTACTAACATTTACAAATTTACCAGAGGAGTGTGCCAAATTTCCAGCTGTTTGTATGGCTTGCAGCATCTTTAACAAAATCAATGGATTATCTGCATTGCTTGTCAGTTTGATGTTCATTTTCTGTGTGTCATTCAGGCAAAGTCATCAGGGAATGCCAGCATATCACGGATAAGTCTGGTTTTTATTGGTTTATCGTATAGTCGTGATTTAATATTTCTCTTTGCTTAAATTGCCTGGAAAATTTGGTCTATCAGCTTTTTACCGACAAAAACCAAGCACCGTATGAGATTGAGCCGTATGAAGAATTTGTCACTACCAGTAAAAAAAAGGAGAGATGTTTTTGAATTTGCTAATATGACATTCTAACTTGAAGAAAACCACCATCCAAAAGTTCACAGCCTGTGTACTAAATAAATCCCTGTTTATTTTCAAGAAGTATTAATTCATTCCTTCCATCAAATCAACTGATAGAAATGGTCACAAATTTCAGGATGTGTAGGTTTCAGTTGTTTTTCTATTTTCTAGCTTAGCTGTAACCTAAATGTACTTTAGGCCAGAGAAAAAAAAAATCTTGTTCATCGGATTTTTTGGACCAAGTTCCAGGAGCGGCGAGCGAAAATTTTTTTTTTTATTTTTTTTAGGCCGAAGGTAAACGCGGTTCTCTGGCATTTTTGCACAGATGCAGACAAGGCAAGATAATTGTTTCCCTTTTTACCAGAAATATCTCAGACAAGAAACACTGATATACTGGTAACTGAATTCAAGACTATATTTCCCAACAATAACATAGGCCATTACATTCACAGTTAGTGTTTGCACAACATATTCTGAGTATTTCAACATTCTCTCAGAATAAAACTGAAATGTACAGCAAATCACTGAAATCCAACAATTCAGTATTGTCCTTTAATATTGTCCTAGTGGGACCTAGCATCTGAGTTTTTTCATTTTACTTTGGCCCCATGTTTTGACCTCTTTACTACTGTCTCTACACAGTTTACACAATGGTCTAACAACACTGTACTGTGATCGGAGTGAAGTGAGTTATATAGTCATCATTCAGATCGTACTTTAACATCGACGCAACCATGTGTTTTGTCATTGCCGTAATTTTTTATACTTTCGATGCAATTTTCATTCAATCGGATGCACCGTCCATCTGCTGTCATGTCACGATCTTGTTGAACAAATCGCCGAATGTAATATCAGGACAAACACTGAATAGCGTCTTTAGAACTAACTGTTGGCCATCACGTCGAATGTTGGCGATCAAATTAATACTCATGATGTGACATGTACTAACCTTACCAAATCGACCCACTTTGCGTCGTGATTCGCCAAATTCAGACGTCACAACAACGTGTTGGCGGTCAACTAAGTCCGTACAAACACGTAGGAAGTCTCATTAAAAATCCCATGCCCGCGAAAACCCGACAAAGTGTAGGGCGCCACCAGCGGCAGTACTAAACATATTGTAATGCGGAAGTAAGAATTTGCCGCAATCAAAAAAAAAAAAAAAAATTTCCAAATATGCCAAAGTAGAAGCGGCGATTCCGATGAACAATTTATTTTTTCTTCCTGGCCTTACATGGAAAAATTTTGACGTCATAGTGTGATGTACATCATTTAGAGATCTTTATCAAAGTACATTGATAAAAGTTAGCTGATCAGAGCACATGATATGACCAGTTTTATAGGTTGCAGAAGAAATAGGTGGAGATAAGACCATGACAAACCTTTGAAAGCAAAATAAATTGGGTGACTTGTAGAACACATTCATTTTCCACAATTACTATTTAGTATTCATTAATTTTGCAGTACAAATGAAATTGAAATGTCTGTTTGTCTAAATATAATTTGGCAATAGGGGCTTGCATAGGCACTGTAAAACAATTTTCATTGACTTGTAGATTATTTTCAGAAATCCAAGTTCTAAAATGAGGAAGCCAACTGCTGTTGCCCTGGATGGAATTAGCTATCTTCATTTTTGTTCAATGTGTCATTTGATCATTGCAAAAATTGTATTGTTGGGTCTTTAGCAAAATATTGATCTTGAAGAGCTTATTGCCTCTGGAATATCCTAGACCAAACATCCTATATTTCAGATGTTGAATATTCTGTATCAGTAAGTCAGTCATCCAGGCCATTTAACAAGTCACATTTATCCAAGAGTTCTCTCTGACACTGAATTACAAAAGTGAAATATGACACGTACAGGTAAATGGCTGATGCAAAGACATTGTTAGAAATTCCAAAATCAGATGGAAGAGTTCTAAATCTTGAATATAAGAAAAGCACAGTTGGTATTTCTAGTGTTTTCAAATCGCTGAATGAATTGCTTTCTTGAAATACTGAAAAATATCCCATTTGACAGTATTTCCCATTTCTTGACCTAAAATTTTCCGGTCAATTGTCTTGAACTTGTGTGTAACAGTTTTACAGTGTGCCAAGTGCAGATTGGTTGACAAAGAGTCGTTTTATAATTAAATTTTAATATTCTTTTAATTCTTTTTGGCTTCTGTGGCATTTCTCGTTATGAGTTTTTGCGTCTTCAAATATTCAAATATTAATCAAACTTGTAAGAGGTCTAAATTTTGTATTAAGTTTCAGAAAAGCACAAAAGGCTTGGCTCTGGAGCTGTGCTGACTCAGTCAGACGATGAGTTACTCTCTACCCCTTGTTTCAGTGCAATACTAACACTAATTTGCATCAAAATATTGCTCATGTTTTAGAGTAATTTCTTTTGTCCATAATACTCCTTTTTGTAAAATTATATTATTTTTATAGATGCTTATTATTGCAATATCTGTGTTACAAAACATGTAACTTACCTAGGCACATCTATTTTACATGAATATTAATTTCATTTGATGTTTCATATTTTTTGAAAAGTTCACCCTTGGAGGAGAACCTCTTGGTTCAGAAACAGCTGATGGAGAGGAAGATGAGCAAGAGACAGAAGGTTGGCTTCCTAGGTTGACCCCTAAAGAAAGCTCTACAGCTGAGTCTGAAGAGTCTGGCAGAGAAGAAGTTGTTGCCAAATGGGAGGTGGGCGACACAGAATTGAGGGATGAGACAGAGGAAAAAGTAGGAGAAAAGGAAAGTGATGTCAAAATTACTATTGATGAAGCTGAAGAGGAGGAAGAAGGCGACGAAGTTCCAGAATTGGGAAAAGTTGAGAAAAAGTCACCTACCAGACGGAAACATAAACATCGACGTCACCACCATCGACATCACCACAGACGCCACCACCATCACCATCCCAAGTTAGTATTTTTCCATGATTGTCTTCATTTGTGATGCAGAACTAAAATCTAATGTAGGACGAGAATATTTTTGCATTTTTGAAATATATCCAGGTGAATATAGAGAAAGGAATCATGGATGTACAGGCTGAGAAAACAGTCATTGCTGAAAAAAAACGACCTGTGATTAAATAAATGTACGTGTAATATAGAAAACAAAAATATGACTGATGCTGATTTCATTATTAAAATTTTTAAATATCTGTCAAAAGTTGACAAGATAATTACCTTGAGTTTGTTTTCTTGTTAAAGGCCAATGCCATCCCTTGAAGGTTTGTCTGAAGAAGGCAGAGATGAAGAGTTGTTGATAGCAAGTAAGTAGTCACAAAAGATGGTTTCTCTTTTCACCAACGAAATCCTTATGAGAGTGGTCAGTGTTCACGATTGTAAAAATTGTGTTATGAAGATTTTCTTTGATGTACAGATATACTATTAAAATGACTGTATATAAGAATCTTTCTGGATATCACTTTTTATCATCTTCATTGTGTTGTATGTTCAGCATCTATGTGTTGTTCTTTTCATATTGTTCTGTGTTCTTATCCACCCTTTGTTGTGTGTTCAATCATTCCAAATAAAACCAAAATTCACTTTGAAAATTCACGCACATCATGTTCGTACGTGTACATCACTCAATTCAGTTTCAATTTAAGAGGATAAGTACGTTTGTCAAATGTGGCCAATGGTTCAAAATTTTTCAAATTTAAACAAAATGTTATTATTTTGCAATTTATCAGACCTGTATTAACTAAATATTGGTGTTTGAGAGAAACATTCGGCTTCCAATGAAAATATTTCGAAATAGACACTAGGACAAGAATATGTCTATTAGGAATTTCTCATCATTTTAGTTTATGGTGCATGTTTTTGTTAAATGTAAATGTGTTTCCCATTGTCTGTATTTGTGATTTGTGTCAAATCGTCTTTTGTTTTCTCTTTTTTCTATCACTACATTCCGTCTTTTCCTACCTCAATTCCCCTTCCTGTTTTCATGGCTTCCTTTAAACTGTTAACATCTAATGTGACATCATCTGTTCTTCCAATATGACTTCCAGACCAAAATGCAGAGTTACTGGAAGACATTCAAGGTTCTGTATATTTCATTCAATTTTTAGTACCCGTAGCTTGTCTCCGTGAAAATTGCATGGTGGATCACAGCTTTAGTGTTGTAAACCTTTCTATCTCTGCTGTAACCCTGGACGTTACAAGCTCTCCCAGTCCCAGCCAATTTGCATTGCTCAAAAACCATTAACTAGTTGTACACCAAGTAATTCTAATTTAACCCACGTTGCTTGGCTGTTTATTTTTATGAATGTTTGCATCAAGATGTTGGTATGAGCATTGTTTTGTACCTCACAGAAATGTTGATGTTTGCATTGTGCTTTATAATAAGAACAGAAATTTTTCAACCAGTCTACCTCTTGTACAGGCAGCTGTCTGTGATTGAGAAAGGTTTTCACTGATACAGTTATTTCTTTACGTGAAATGTGTTTTCACTGGTAGGTTAACCCATTGGGCGTCAAAGTCAGTTCTTGTCACATTTATGAAATGCACAGCAGTCCAGCTTTTTTCAGAGTTTTGACAAAATTTTGATGAAACACTGTAGGCAACGAAATTTGATGTCTATTTGGTCCAAAATTATCAAAAAGATTACAAAAAAAATAATAGAAATTGGTAAAATTTTGCTCTAAAATTTTGGTGGGAAAAATTTCAACACTCAGAGGGTTCAGCAGTTTCACCAACTCAAGACACTTCAAGCGTGTACAATCACTTTCCAGGAATCAGGCTTAGAACCGCCATTTGTCAGCATAAATTAAAAATGGTAAAAATGTCTTTGCTGAAAACACTTATAATCTGCAACTTCTTGGCTCAGTGTACAATTCTTTCACTGCAGTTATAGTTTTGGTTTGGTATTGAATTTAAGATGGCAAGACTGTATTTATGTTTGCTCATCTCACATGTTTTACGTGCAAAAAGTTACCTTTTGAAAATGATCTTCTACAACAAGATGTTTTCTTCAGATACCAAAACCAAAACAACACTGCATTGGTATTGCCATAATTACAAATCCATGAAAAATCTCTGCACACCTTATGTAAAAGTGAAATCTTATAAAACATCTTGCGGTTACACATACGTATTTAAATTACAAGTGCACCATATTCCTCTGGTGTTTTAACCCAAACATTCAAGAAGCACTTTCATTTCTAACTTTATAATATGATTCTTAGCTTCAATGTTGGTTTTTTAATGGGACCGAAATTCCACATTGTCATTAAAAATATTGTCTATTTATATACCAATTTGAGAAATGCACCAATAAAGTTCTCAAGTTTTGAATAATTTTTAAACTGCAGCCAACATGATCCTGCTATCCAGTGCATAACATGGTGCTAAGTTAAAAAGTAAATGGCATTGATGGCAAAAAGTGACCATGTGGTGATCAACAATGAATATAGACATTAGTCCGTAGATTCAAAAACTTTAATGTTTCAGTAAACATAGTGGGCTTGTGATTGTCGTTTTGATAGCAGATGTGAAGTAAGATGAATAAACGAGGTGTCTTCAAACAATATAACACTCTCCCATGAAATATGAACCTAGTTCCGTGTAATTTAGATAAAGTTATGAAATTTACGAAATCAAAATTTATAACAGGATACTTGATTGGTTAGCTTGTGTATTTACATAGCACCATCACATTTTATCTATACAAATATGTGTAGAGATTGAGGTACAATGTACATCTGTAGCCGTTCAAACGAACAACAAAATGTCTGTCCTTTGATAATATTTTTGTCGTTGTTTTGTTTGATGGGTCAGTCATATTTGACTAACATTTGACATATACTGAACAAATGGTCAACAAACGTACCGTCAACCCTGCTTGCAGACACTACTGATAAAGAAAGCAATGACATAATTTGGGGATATTCTCCAGAAACATCTGCCAATGTCAGGCTAACCTTTTGAGTGCCAAAGTCAATTTTTGATGCCTTTATAAATTATACCCCGGTCAACTTTTTTCAGATTTCTGCGTAAATTTTGAAAAAAAACTTTAGCCAATGAAAAGTGATGTCTATTTGGTCCAAAATTATCAAAAACTTACAGAAAAATTCATAAAAATTGGTAGAATGTTGCACTAAAATTTTGGTGGGAAAAATTACAGCACTCAAAGGGTTAAAGCTACTTAAGTAAAACTGAAAATTCAAGTGTACAGATACAGTACAGCAAGGTTGCAAATGACACAATATACTTTAATTCAACTTCATGTTGGTTTTAGAAAGGTATTTCAATTTTCTCTGACATAAAAAAACAACTGTGACCGTGGTCTTACAAGTAAAATATAGGATGTGCTGCTTGTATCTGTGAGCGTAATATATGCTAGTGAAACTTCATTTCTGAAGCACAATAAATGGAAACTTGAATGCATTGATCAGGACAGCCATGTTACCAAAATGTTTGCACATCTTGGACACAAAGGCACCAGTAGCTAAAATGGCATTACAATAACACACGGCATGTCACAGATGTCTGCTTTTGTCAGTTCTATGACACATGTATTGAATTGAAATCTGAAGTAGCATACCAAAGCACACCATACCAACATTTGAATTCTCTCTGACACTTGTCATCCCAACATATTTTTCCAATGTTCAATTAAGGGTGGAACATATCTTTCTTGTTTCTGGAGCATTTGAAAGTACTATATCGAAACATAGTGAAAGAATAATTTTACAATGAAAGCTCTAATGAGTCATAATGAATGAAAATATCCTGCAAAAAAGTAATTATTAACCCTATCATCACAATGGTTTAGTCCAAACCCATTGTTATCAGTGGTGATTTTGAACCTGTTCACTGGAAATCAGGGGTGAACAGGTTATAGCTCTCGTATGATACATGACACACTTCAAAATGTGTGGAAACATTTCTGTGATTGAAGGGGCATTCCATCAGTACTTCAGAAAATTATGTCCTCCAGTAGTGTAGGGTGACAAGTACACAACAATGGACCGGAGCAAGCTGAGAGTTTTACAAAAAGTTCTCATTTGAATAGATATACTTTACCAAGTTTTCAATGACCAGTATCAAGATAACCATGATTTGTCTGAATGACCTCCGTGTACTCTGTCAAAAAAGATCATCTCCCAGTGATACAACATACCTTGTATGTTTGTATTCACTGTGTGAGTAAGATTAATTTGACATGTTCCAGTGACCTATGACCTGATCATGCTAGATCCATTGATAAGGTCAGCAGGAGCACAGCAACATACTAAACTGTGTATCAAAGTCTCAAAATTCTAAAAATTGTATCAAATCAGATTGCACTGTTCCTAGTATTTCCAATTTGCATGCCAAAACTATAGCATTTATTCACATCAGGTATCCAGTCGTTCCTAGATAATTTGCTGTCAGTATCAAATGAAATCTAAAATTTTAAGAAATCAGATATGGAATCAATAGAATTCTGCACATGCTTTCTGTGTAAAGCAAGCACTCCTTTCACAGTAGGAAGACCTGTCTTTTCCCTGTCATCTTACCACTGTCTTTTTCTTCAATTCTCTTCACTGTCCATATTTGTTTTTCATTTTCTTTTTGCCTGTCCATCTCAATATGTATATTTCCATGCCGCATGTTCAATATTTCAAGTCACAAAATTGACATGATACACCCTGTCAAAACAACATGCTGTTTTGTGGTCTTTTTCACTCAACAGATATTTATGCATTATTACCTGTCCACCACAGTGTCGCACATTGTATAGGATCAATCTGAAAATTCATAATTTGGCAAGACTGAGGGAACGTTGACCCTCACTTATCTTTTTTACCATTCAACATAATCCTAGGGGGTCCAGTTGCTTCGGAAACCTATCAAAGGTCCCCTAAGAAAACTTATTTTCATGACATTTAATCCCTGCAAAGTGATGACTCAGCCTTTGTTTTTCTTACCTATTTAAACATCAATTATCTATTAAAATAGGGCAAAGTATTCAAGTACTTCATTATCAATATGGTAGGCTTTATAAGATATGTCTGAC